>JASDQU010339725.1:0-12338 GCA_032191745.1 Picea mariana
TAAAGAAAAATATGTGCAGTCAGTTAATGCATTTACAATAGAAAGTATGCGCAGTTCTAGTGAGGAAAATAGCTCACACA
This sequence comes from Picea mariana, assembly GCA_032191745.1. Lineage (NCBI taxonomy): Eukaryota > Viridiplantae > Streptophyta > Pinopsida > Pinales > Pinaceae > Picea > Picea mariana. The sequence goes on from JASDQU010339725.1 coordinate 81, forward strand.
GTACCAAGAAAGAAGATAGCGAGGCAGAGATGAAGACAACATTCCAATATGAAATACAGGATGATTCCTGGCTATGGTATTTTGGATTTGGACATTTGAACTTTGGAGGTCTAAAGCTACTACACACAAAGGATATGGTAAACGTTTTTCCATTGATTGAAAAACCAGAAAGGATATGTGAAGGTTGCATATTTGGCAAGCAACACAGAGAATCATTTCTAGTTGGCAAGTCTTACAGAGAAAAATCTCCACTGGAAATTGTACATTCAGACATTTGTGGACCAATGTGGACTCCATCAATGGGAAGAAGTACTTATTTTCTAACATTCATTGATGATTTCTCAAGAAAAACATGGATTTATTTCCTAAAGCATAAATCTGACAGATTGGGTAGTTTTTAGTAGTTTAAATCAATTGTGGAGAAACATAGTGGCTATTACATCAAGTGTATAAGAACTGACAGAGGAGGATAATACATTTCAAGAGAATTTTAGAACTTTTGTAAAGTTCATGGCATCTACAAACAATTTATCGTGTGATATACACCACAACAAAATGGTGTCGCAGAGAGAAAGAAAAGAACCATCATGGAAATGGTGTGTAGTATGTTGATAGCCAAACATTTTTCAAATGAGTATTGGGATGAGGTAGTAGCACCTGTAGTTTACATATTGAACATATGTCCAACAAAAAGTGTGAAGACCAAAGTTCCTCAAGAAGCGTAGACAGGATTGAAGCACAATGTGGTGCATTTAAATTTTTTTGGTTGTGTAGCACACACACATGTTCCATATGAACTGAGAAGGAAGCTGGACAACAAAGGACAAAAAAATATATTTTTTGGGTATTCTGAAGAAACAAAATGATACAAGTTGTACGACCTTGTTGCAAGAAAATTCATAATCAGCCGCAATTTTCAGTTCATGGAGAATGAAGCGTGGGATGGAAGCATATCAAAGACGGTTAAAACTATTGATGCAATAGAGCATGATGACACATAAGATGAAGTGGTTCAAGCACCATGCACAATTTAGTGCACATTCCCTTCTACACCTGGCACTGCGATGCAAATCACATCGCAGAATGCTCCAATGAGAACAATAAGTGTGTAGTCTACATCTAGAGCGCAACAAACACTAGTAAGAAGTCCAAGTAGTTCTACTTATCCAGATCCAACTTTAGCAAGTCTACTACGAAGAAAGACAAGAAGTCTGTGTGACATCTATAATGAAGATGCAACAAATTCATTTTCCTTTTTTTCTTTATTTTCACAAAGTCAAAGGTAATATATGGGCACAAGCCATGGATGAAAAAATCAGATGCATAGAGAACAATCAGATATGGAAGTTGGTAGATGTACTTGAAGATAATGATCTTATCAGTGTCAAGAGGATTTATAAGACCAAGCAAGATACATAACAACCTAGAATTGATTTCAATGAAATATTTTCAGCAGTTGCATGCATGGACACAGTCAGAACTATGTTAGCCATCATTGCACAATACAAGTGGAAAGTTTATCATATGGATGTAAATTCATCATTTTTGAATGGAAAACTAGAAGAAGAAGTATATGTGGAACAACTGCAAGGTTATGAGATTCTAAGACAAGAAGACAAAGTGTACAGATTGAAGAAAGCATTGTATGGATTAAAGAAAGATCCCAGAGCTTGGTACAGTCGAATAGATTCCTATATGATAAAGAATGGATTTCAGAGAAGTGAAATTGAGCCAACACTGTACATTAAAGAAAATCAACGAGGTAATATGTTAATTGTTTTCTTATATGTGGATGATTTCATTTTTACATGTGATTTTTGCATAGAAGAATTCAAGTTAGTCATGAAGGATGAATTTCAAATGACTGATTTAGGGCTTATGAGATATTTTTTGGGAATAGAAGTTCACCATTCCAAAACTGGTATATTTATCTCACAGTCCAAGTATGCACATGAAATTTTGAAAAGATTCAATATGATGAATTCAAAAGCAGCACCAACACCTGTCATAATAGGATTAAAGTTAAGCAAGGAAGATAAAGGATCCAAGGTGTATCCCACATTGTTTAAAAGACTGGTAGGAAATATTATGTATATAACAGTGAAAAGAGTTGATATGATGTATGGAGTGAGTCTAATTTCAAGTTTCGTGGAAACTCCAAAAGAATCACATTGGAAGGCATGAAACAAAATCTTGAGATATGTTAATGGAACAAAAGAATTTGGCATTAAGTACTCCACTTTAGAAGATTTCAGACTCAGTGGATATAATGACAATGATTGTGGAGGCAACATAGATAACAGGAAAAGTACCTTTGGGTACACATTTCATTTTGGAACAAGGATGGTATCATGGGCATCAAGGAAGCAACCCATAGTGACTCTATCTTCAGCAAAGGCAGAGTACATCACAACTACAAGCACAACTTGTCAAGCGGTATGGATGAGAAGAATGTAAAAAGATTTTTTTTAGGAACAACATGAACCAATAACAATTTTATGTGACAAAAATTCATCCATTATGTTATCAAAGAATCATCTATTTTAAAAGAAAACCAAGCACATTGATACAAGGTATCATTTTATCAAAGAATTGGTGAATAACAAAGAGATCTGTTTAGAGTTTTGTAGGTCAAAATAACAAGTCACAGGCATTTTCACAAAGGCTTTAGCAAGAGATGCATTTCATCATCTATGCAATAATCTGGGATTCTATGTAGTAATAGATGAGTGACAATAAAATTGTAGACTCAATTTTTGATGTAAATTTATTTAGTAATCCCACCTACTTATAATTAAGGGGAGTGCTGGAAATAGTAATTACAAGTCGGTGAGATCTGCAAGTCTCCTCCGATTTGTCTGTCAGTCATTTTTGTCAGTAGCTTTGTCATTCAACTGATTTATCAGTTAGTCAGTCTGACAAGTGAAAAGTCACACATTTACTCAAAATTCATTCGGAAAGTAGGAATCTATAAATTAAGCTGATCTTTATCTTTCTCGAGTGTAGTTAAGTAGTTGAAGAGTCAGTCAAAGTAATGGTAGTTTTTAATGTTGAGTCAGTATTAGATTCTGTAAGAAGTCTCAGTTGGAGTCCATATAAGTCTGAATCTTCTAGTTAATCAGATGATGCAGAGTAATGCAGAGAGGAGGCAAAGAGGTAAAATTTTAACAACAACAACTGAGGAGTTGAAGAAGCCGGAGCACAAGATCTATGTTTGTAAAGTTAGTAGAAGAAGCCATTGGAGTCGAAACTCATCTTGTTATTGTATTATTTAACCACATGCACTGTGCCAAAGTTTATTAATATCAAGAAATTTGTATTTCTAAGTTTATGTGCTAACCATAGCAGTTTGTTATTCCACATTTATAATTTGTTATTTAAACTATTTATATTACATCACTCAACATTTCGTGTAGTCTCTGAACTGTGGGACAAGTCCTGATTGTTTCAGTGATGAAGCTGGTGGTGTGCAATATTTTGTCACTGCGATGCACACAGTTTCCTTGCGTGCTACGGATCCAAGACTTGGTCATTATGCAGTGGATCCAGGAATAATCTAGTTGCTTGCATATATGAATAGTGAAAATGATGAAAGGATTACAATAAAAATATATTTTAATTTTATATAGAATTCTTAGTTTTATTTTAATTTTATAGCAGGAGACATTTCCTTGTTTTTAGTGTATTTAGTTCAATTTCACAAGTATTAGTATTAGTTGTGGGATTATTTTATTTTTACACAAATTATATTGATGAAAATTGTGTAATTCTTATTTCAGAGGAAAGGAGACTTGAAAACAATTTTTGAAAGGTTTTTAAGGTTTTAAATACTATGACTATCTATTTAGATTTTTAAAATTTTGAAAAAGTAACATGTTTTATTATTTGTAAAATGTAGACTCTCAAATTTTTTCAATCTAATTTTATTTAGTATCAAATGGAATTCAAATCTGAACTTGATCACTATGCTTTCACCACTTATTCCAAAACTGTATTGCTCTAGCGATCTGCAAAGAAACATATCCATCTGTTAGCCACATCACTAGGCATTATTCACCGTATTCGAAAATGGAAACATATATGTTACATATGAAGAGTCTAGACCCATGTGTAAAATAGCTATTTCTTTGCATGTGTGACTATCGATTAATATTAATCCTATCCTCTCTGTGAAAAGACTTTATGAAAATCTCCGTCGATGTTGTGGATTCTCTCTAGGCCCTCCTCTGTATGTTAGGGTCCTAACCCGCACATAGGTAGGAAAATATATTCGGATGTAATAAAGGTCAATATTAATAATGCCTTTCAATAAAATAGAATAAGGCGGATGTAGGAAGACCTAATAGAAGCTTCCACTTCTAGAAGGATCTTCCTCTAGATGCTTCTTTTTAATATAAATAGGATTCGAGGGTATGAGAACCCTAGCTTGGATATTATTGTAATAGAGCTTTTCTCAATTGGAGGTTGCCACCTCGAAGAGGCCCGTGAACATTGCTTTAAGATTCAAAGTGCTATTTATGTTGTTATTCGTATATCATTTCAGTGTTATTGTGGTGAATGTTCTGGTTATATTGTTGTTATTCTACCATTACTATCATTTTATTTCAGTTCTGCATACATTTTATATATGGTATATTACAAGTGGTATCAGAGCACTTTCCTCGGCAGAATGTGTGGGTTAATTTTTTTTCAGGGTAGAGACGTATTCTGGTGTCTTTAAGCCACAAAGATCTGTCGTTACGCGCATAAAACCACAGTTGAGGGATTCATACATGCAGGAAATACAAGTGGTACTTAAGCACACATCTGTTGGCCACCCTTGTAACCCCTGTTGGTACCCCTTCGAGTGGTAGTGCATCAGAAAACACCTATGTATGGATCGGCCTAGATTACCTGAAGTCCTATTTAGATAAACCGATCCGTTGCCTGACTGCTATAGTTTCACCGAGAACAACACTCGAGAAGATACTCTCTAGTACCTAGGTAGTCGGGTAGTACGGCCAAGGGTATGGTCTATCCTCCTTAGTTAGTTCCCTGAGATATTGGGCCGAGTACTACTGTTGGACCCCACATGTATATCAGAGAGCTATAGCACAGGGAAAACCCTTGTCTGTAGAACCCTTGAATACCTAACCCTTGGGGGACAGAAACATAAACAAATTAAAACAGACAAGATCTATTTCTGCACAACTGTGTTCGGGTTGCCAAGTAAATACAGATTTCTTTTTGGTTAAGCATTTGGGAATTTCCTCTCTGTAGTATTCTTTAGAGTAGAGTATAACTCTATAAAAAAAATAAAAATGTATGGAAATGTTTTCACCATTATTTGAGACCTATTCCATTGGATTCATCTCTTTGCCCTTATCACATTCATCCATATCATTTTTTTGGCCAAAATGTTTTACCCTACTCGCCCCTTTTCAGTTTCCTCATCCTCATGGCCCATACTTGTAGCCAAGACTTGGAAGATCGCTTCAACACCTTGCAATCTTGTCACATTGAGACCCAACAAGAAGTGAAACAACTAAGTGCCAATGTTGTCGCCATCAATACAACCATGAAGTCCTCAATGGGGGAAATCAAACAAGACCTCACCACCCAGCTTGAATCAATATTTTTGGCACTCTGCACCAAACTGCATATCCCTACAAGTAACCCTTCCTCTTCCTCGCATCGACATACTGAAGGTGACCATTCCTCTCATTCCCATACCTTGCAGAACCATCACTTTCAATGTGACCTATGCCTTCCGCAGGTGGATGTGACCAAATTTGATGGCTCGAACCCCACAGGTTGGGTAACCCAGATGGAACATTACTTCTCTTTATACGACATTACAGATGACTTGGCCAAACTACAGTATGGTGTTCTCCATCTAGATCAAGAACGTTGGCAATGGTGGCAATGGAGAAAAACTTCTCATCATGGGTATATTTCTTGGACACACTTTGTGGCAGAGCTTTATGAATGATTTGACACTGACACCATCCATTTGGGATGTTTTTCAAATCTTAAACAATTAGGAGCACTGGAAGACTTTATAGCTGCCTTTGAGCGCTTGGATTTTAGAATAGAGGGCATGTCTGATGCCTTTTTCTGAGAGTGTTTTATCAACGGTCTCAAGAATGAAATTTAGGCCCATGTCCTCATGGATCAGCCTAAGAGTTGGGTGGAGGATACCAAAAGAGCTAAAGAAGCACAACAGGTTGTATCTGCTCAAAACCACAAACCCTCCTTTATCCCTTGCCCTAAACCAGTAAATCCCACTACTCCCTCTGATCCACTAAAGATCCAAAAATTGACCAGGGATGAAATGGATGAACGCAAACTAAAAGGAATTTGTTATAACTATGATGACAAATATTTCTCGGGCCACAAGTGTAAAGAACAAAATATTTTTATCGCCATCTCCGAGGAGATTTTAGAAGAAGATGAAGAAACTCCCTCTGTGTCTGAGTCACCTGAATCCACTGACATAACCACTCCCTCAGACCCTCCTGAAGTAGAACTGGTCATTTCCCTCAATGCTCTCACTGTCTTCTCCACTTCCCAAACCCTCAAGCTAATCGGTTACATCAAGCATCGGAAGGTCATCATTCTGGTTGATAGTGGTAGCACCCATGATTTTATTCATCACCGCATTGCCTAAGAAACTCATTGATACATCCATGTTGTCAATAATTTCCAAATCATCATTGTGAATGGCGGTTCCATGAAATGTGGAGGGTGTTGTGAAAATGTGCATCTCCAAATTGGTGACTACCACCTGAAATCCCATATGTTTGCTATCGACATGGGAGGTTGTGACATTGTGTTGGGTGCATACTAGCTAAGGAATTTGGGTCCCATTCTCATGGATTTTAAAGACTTAACCATGCAATTCAACCATGAGGGCCACCAATATAAGTTCCAAGGCATCATCGTCGGTTCACCTGAGATCATTAGTTCCCATCGCATGGAAAAGATGCTCAAAAAGGGTCATTCTGGTGTTATCTCCCAACTCCATGCCATACAAGCAATAGAGACTCCCTCGATACTGCAAGACCTCCAAGCCGTCCTTTCTACACATCAATTAGTCATTTCCACTCCCCAAGGCCTCCCTCCTTCCCGTGGTGTTCATGATCATTCCATTCCCCTTGTACCCAGAAGCCTTTCACCCAATATCCATCTGTATCGCCACCCCTTTTCCAAAAAAAACAAAATTGAGAAAATGGTCCAGGAACTCCTTAATGCAGGCGTTATCCTCCCTAGTACAAGCCCCTACTCATCTCCTGTGGTCATGGTTTTGAAGAAAGAAGGTTCTTAGCAAATGTGTCCTGACTTCCATGCCCTCAAAAAACTTACCATCAAAGACAAATTCCCCATTCCTGTCATTGACAACCTCCTGGATGAATTGAGTGGTTCCCAATTCTTCATTAAGCTGGATCTTCATTCAGGCTACCACCAAATGTGTATGAAAGAGGCAGACATTCCCAATACTGCCTTTAGAACTCATGAGGGCCACTATGAGTTTTTGGTGATGCCCTTTGGCTTGTGTAATGCCCCCTCCACCTTCCAAAGCCTCATGAATCATGTCTTCCATCCTTTCCTCTGCCATTTTGTCTTAGTTTTATTTGATGATATTCTCATCTATAGAAAAACATGGAGAAACCATCTTGCTCATGTGGATTGAGTTCTCCATCTACTCTCTCAGCACTAACTTTTCCTCAAATAGTCTAAATGTGCTTTTGGCGCCTCAGAAGTAGAATACTTGGGCCATCTGGTTGGAAAAGATGTCGTTAGGGTGGATCCTAAAAATATTGAAGTTATGAAAGACTGGCCTCACCCAAAGACTCTTAAGAGATTGCGTGGATTTCTAGGCTTAACAGGGTATTATCGCAAGTTTGTTAAGAATTATGGGAAGATTGCAGCACCTCTCACTGCTCTCCTAAAAAAGAACTCTTTCACTTGGACTCCAGCCACTTCTCAAGATTTTCAGACCTTGAATATGGCCATGTGCACCACTCCATTCCTCTCCCTTCCTGATTTCACAAAGACCTTTGTGTTGGAATGTGATGCCTCAGGGAAAAGGAATTGGTGTTGTCCTTATGCAAGAGGGTTGACCTTTGGCCTTTACCAGCAATCAACTATCTAAAAGAAATCTGGGAAAATCCATCTATGAAAAGGAAATGTTGCTTATTCTGCATGTTGTGGATATGTGGTGTCCTTATCTATTGGGGCAACGTTTCCAAATTAAGGCAGAGCATCGAAGCCTCAAGTATTTTCTGGAACAACGCATTTCCTCCCCAGAACAAAAAAAATGGGTGACTAAACTCTTTGGATATGATTATGGGATCATTTATAAGAAAGGAAAAGACAATGTGGTTGCGGATGAACTTTCCTGAAAATATGGAGATGAGGGATCCCTTTTTTCTCTTTCATTCATTGTACCAGATTGGCTCCAAGCTGTTCGCCAGGAATGGCTACAAGATCCCAAAAGTTTGCAATTGATCCACTAATTGTAGTCCAAGGCTCTAGCTTCCCCAGGATACTCTTGTCTCCATGAGGAACTTCGATACAAAGGCCGTTTGTATTTAAGTAAACAATCAAAGCTTAAATCCACGGTACTTTTTGAGCTTCATGCTACACCCATAGGAGGGCACTCCGGGTTCACCGAAACCTATGACAGGGTCAAACGTTCCTTTTTCTGGGATGGTATGAAATAGAACATTTGTAATTTTGTAGCTGAATATGATGTGTGTCAATGCAACAAGGGAGAAAAAGTCAAATCACCGGGCACACTACAACTGTTCCCGATTCCACCTGCTATTTGGAAGGATATCTCTATGGATTTTATTACTAGCTTACCCAAATCGGGAAATAAATCTGTCATCATGGATTTTGTTGATTTCCTTTCTAAGTATGCTCATTTCTGTGCCCTTCAACACCCGTTTACGTCATCCACTGTGGTTCAAATCTTCATGGATTAGGTCTTCAAGCTTCATGGCATGCTGCACTCTATTGTTTCTAATTGCGACCCAACTTTCAAAAGCAATTTTTGGCAAGAACTATTCAAGATACAAGGCATCAAATTGCATCTCATCACATCTTATCATCCTCAAACTGATGGCCAAACGAAAGTTGTCAACAAGTGTTTGGAAACATATTTGAGGTGTTTTGCCTATGAAAATCAAAATCAGTGGGCTCAATGGTTACGCCTAGCTAAATGGTGGTACAACACTTCATACCATACAACTACACGCATGACTCCTTTTGAAGCGGTATATGGATAGAAGCCACCTTTAGTTCTCTCATACTTACTGGGTGCCTCGAAGGTCTAGGTGGTTGACCTAACACTTACAGCTTGAGAGGCTATTCTTTATACCCTCAAAGAGAATTTGGTCATGGCACAGAATTGCATGAAGCAACAAGCAGATCAAGGTTGCTTTGAACATCAATTTGCAGAAGGGGATCAGGTGTTTCTTCAATTGCAACCTTACAAGCAAACTTCCCTCAAGGCCGAGCATTTTTAGAAGTTAGTGCCCAAATTTTATGGTCCGTATACCATACTCAAGCGCGTGGGACAAGTTGCCTATCAGTTAGCTTTGCCCAACAATTCAAAGCTACATACTATTTTTCATGTTTCATGCTTAAAGAAGGTGATTGGAACTAAGTGCCAAATTCAAACCAACCTTCCAGAGTTAGCTGAAGAAGGATCCATTTGGCTACAACCAGAAGCATTTTTGGACCAGCGTGAGTGTCGCCTACGTCAGAGAACCATCAAGGAAGTGCTAGTACAGTGGAAAGATACAACTCCAACAGACGCCACTTGGGAACCAGCTACCATTCTGCAACAATTTCCTCATCTCAAGCCTTGAGGACAAGGCTGTTTTTAAGGGGGTGGACATGTTAGGGTCCTAACTCCCACATAGGTAGAACAATATATTCGGATGTAATAAAGGTCAATATTAATAAGGCCTTTCAATAAAATAGAATAATGTGGATGTAAGAATACCTAATAAAAGCTTCCACTTCTAGAAGGATCTTCCTCTAGATGCTTCTTTTTAGTATAAACAGGAGTCGAGGGTATGAGAACCCTAGCTTGGATATTATTGTAATAGATCTTTGCTCAACTAGAGGTTGCCCCCTCAAAGAGGCCTGTGAACATTGCTTTCAGATTCAAATGCTATTTATGTTGTTATTCGTATATCATTTTAGTGTTATTATGGTGAATGTTCTAGTTATATTGCTATTATTTTTCCATTACTAGCATTTTATTTCAGTTCTGCATACATATTATATTTGGTATATTACACTATAAGTGTCGCCGATATCATGGATTTGTTGACAATGCGTCATTGGCAAGTTGCAATGTTGTGATGGATATCCCAATACTATGATTATGAATAACTAGTGTAGTCATTGTCAATATTTTCCTTCTCGAATTCTAATATGGTCCTTGACGAAGTATACGCACCTTTGAAAAAGGGAAGATCATGAATCGAATTGTCGGGATAGTTTTGGGTGATCCAAAATGGATCAAAACCATAATCAAAGTTAGCAATTAATTATACCAAGAGGCATACATCTATTGAAAATGGCCATAATTAATGAGCTTTAAATATTTCAACCATTAACTTCCTTTCATAACAAAACATGGCCATTTGTCATTAAAAAGGGTGATTAATGTGATTATCATAATAACGGTGAATCATATTATTAATACAAACTTCAATATGCATTTTTTAGGTTTTTAACTGCATTTTTTTATAGTTACCATGTGTTCATGGGCGATTACCTTGCAGACAAAGTCCGTTACAATAAATAGGAGGTTACCATGTGTTCACGGGTGCTTCTGCTTGCATGCAAAATCCATTACAAGAAAACGGAGAGACAATAGACACACTGCAACAAATGTTGTTTTACTATCTAGCATGAATCATAGATTATCAAACAAAGAAGCAAGAAAATGATATTAATGTTAATATATTTGAAAATACTTATGATATAGTCTGGCTTGGCACAGATGATACAATTTTTTTGGCACATATAATGCAAGTTATTTAACATGGAAAGGAAGTTGTTAATCCTCCATTCTTGGGCCTTGAATGGAACAACAACTGCAATAGCCAAAATCTAGGTTTATTGATTTCTTATTTCCGAAGGTGACCCAGATATGTATCAAAAATGAACTTGGAAGGAGGGACTATATTTATTTTAGGTCTGTCTAACAATGATAAATAAAAATCTTTGAAAATTTGCAAAAGATGTCTAAGATTTCATTAAAGTCTGAAAAGATGTGACCATGTTGTTCGAAAACTATATATTTTGTAAGCCTTTTAGCATGTATGGTTTTAGCACTGAAAGTCACACTTTGACTAATAAAGTGTAATCTCAACACCCCTCAATAGGTTTTAAAGATAGTTTTTTATTATGATGTCAAATGGATCAAAACTCAGGAAGAACAGTGAAAATCACACAATTTTCCAGAAAAAGATGTATCAACAAATGAGGTATTGGATAACTTAGATTAGGGTTTTACACAATAAAATGGATAGATAGAAGACTCAAAGATAAGATGAATATGTATACCACTCACTTCAGTCAATAATAACAGACAAATGAGAAAAGTCTTTTGACACAAGAACTTGTTTAAATCAAAAGATAAACTCCGATAAAATCATAGCAACATCAGAACAAAACCTCCATTACAATACAAATACAATAAATCACATGAATCATTCAAATGATAGTAAATCAGAGTCATATGAGATAAGATAATGGAAATAAAGTGATTTTTATTAATTGAAAGGTCTCAAGTCTGATACACAAACTCCAGAGATGTCTTTGTAACTTCACAAATTCAACAAAATATGAGTCTCATTACAATCCTTCGAACCCCTCAATGATTTCCAAGCTCTACGTTATAGCCTATGATTTCAATGACAACTTTACAATTCAAATTTCGCTTCTTTATTAGGATTCTGACACATAAAGGCTGAGTAACTACAGTTTTTCAACAAAAAGCAACAAACTGCTAAAAACTAGGAATATGTTGGTAACCTCCTTGATCATATTAAATATGCTTGATGATGTGTGATCTGAGCGCATATCCCTTGATCAGGTGTCCCTCTAGCCTTCAACTGAATTCCTAGAAGATGTCATATCCTTATCTTCCCATTTGGAAACCATTTGTTCCTCCAAAACCTCCATATCAAGAGTTCGCAGTGCCAAATTGTATCATCTAGTTTGCAACGGCAGGCGCTGTGAACTCTTCTA
>JASDQU010339730.1:1898-12468 GCA_032191745.1 Picea mariana
AATTGTTTGTTATCACTTGTCACTTCTTCTTTTTGTGAGTGTATTATATGTCCATGAGTTATATGATGGTTTCCTTGTTTCTTTTAGGATATAAATCTTTGTTTTCCATGATAACAACTTGGCTAGTAAAAGTTGGATTGTTACTCAAACAATGAAAACATAATACATAATAAAATTTTCCTTAATTATGACTAGGCTCTAGAAAAGACACTTTTAGAATTTCCATTTACTTCCTATATTGACACTTATTTCAAGGAGAACGTAAAAACATTGATTAATATAAGTTTATATGTCTAGAAAACTAAAGGACAAAGTGGAATAGGTGAAGGCCATGATATTTGCGATAGTTAAGGTTGGGAATGTCATCCATGTTGGTAATGCCAACACCACAAGTGTGATTCCACAACTCATAGATGTTGCAAGAAGTTATTTTGTTGGAATTTCCCTTAGAAGTTCAATCAAAGTAAGTATATATTTATTTTAATTTTGAATTTTTCAAACAATAAAAAAATTAAGGTTTGATTTTTAATATCATCACTTTTAAGAAAAATAAAATATACTTTAAAATATATCTTTACTAATGTATTATATGAATACATCGTCAATTTTGGGATATCTCAATTAATGATTTGTAATTCAAAAGTTAACATAAACATATGTTAATATAATACAACATAATTTTTCTATAATAAATAATAAATATGACAAAAAATATATCAAAACCACATTTTATGCGTGTACTATTTAACATATTTTTAGTATGATGGTTGTAAATGGTTGTTAACTTTTCATATCCAGCATTATAAAATGAAGAAAAAAAATGTAATTGGCCAATTGTAGATACCCATAATAAAATGACACATCAACAATATAAATGTCGAAACAAAACATTTACATATCACTCTTTGTTGCCATCACCCTGATTATCTTACTTGCTTGGCATTATAAAATTGTTGTTCTCAAAAGGATGTTTTTATCTTGGATCATCTATCAGTACAAACCACCAATCGTCATCCAACACATCTGGGTAAAAAAACACTTGGTTATGGTGTTTTGGGAAAACATAAGGCTCTTTAGTTTCAACCCACAATTTTTTAGAGTTAATACATATTATCCCAGTATCCCAATCTTCCTTTACATTTCTTCGGTCAAAGGTATCTCACCACTTGCAACTAAAAATAACCCATTGAAAATATGAGAATTCCACTTGCATGATTTATTTTATCTTTCTAATGCAGTCTAACTTCCCCTCTATTAGATTTTGATCACGATGGATAGCACGACTAGATTGGTCAAACTCGACCTTCACTCCACAATCGTGTGTGATCTGTTCATCATCGACATCCTCAATGAAAAAATAATGTTTGTATTCCCACATAGATGGGAACAAATGCACTTATAAAAATGTGAACAAAGGAAGATGGCATATGTCTGATAACCCAAGCATTAATAAAAACATAATACATGTTACAATTTAAATGTGTAATATTATAAATTGAACATGGTACTTAGAGAGGTTATTATATACTTGTTATACTTGATCCCTATGTTTAGTGCATCCATATCTTCTCCACATGGGTAACAACCAAACATGACATATTTCTCTTGTATTTGGCTAGCCACCCAACTGTTGGGATAGATTTTTGGCATACTTTATTTTAAATGATCAAGATTAACAACATGCTTCCACCATTCAACCATCTAAATGTTTTCTTGTCAATGTCCCATTTACTTCTTTTATCTTCATACAATGCAACCCATGGTTGTATTTCCTACACATTGTAAATAATGAATTTATTGATGGCATCAATTTCTAAATTTGTTGATGTATACAAAAATTCAAAATGAATAGTATGAGATCAAATACATATTATCAACTTCAATGTAAATAATTTCTCTGTAAAAATTTGACAAAGTATAAGCGACTAACTATTTATAATGAGACTTTTTACATTCATTTGTACTATATATCATTCCCTTTTATCCTCATTCTATTGTTCATCCAAAACCACCTCCTCTGGTGTGTTGTCAAGTTTCTTAATGTACTCACTAGCATTATAGAATGACTTGATACTATGTACTCTTCCTCCATCAAGCCCTCTGGTTTTTCCCTTTTTCAAACAAAACCTTTCAATTTTTTCATGTACCTCTCTAATAATAACATCCAATGACATGAGAGAACCCCATTGGATTCAACCTCATCATCTAGTTGAATTAGAATATGGACTTGCAAGTCCATTAAACTCATGGGAAGTTCCTTCCCAAACATACCAAAAATATCAGCTATCTCTCGATGCCACCATGGAATGATAGCCATATGAATATCCTTTGATGTGATCCAATGTACAAATGCATATAATTTTGATATGGCACACCACAAGTCCTGAGGTAAGTCATGGTTCACATAACCATGCATGAGAAAAGGATAATGACACTGCAAAATAAACACACAAATTGTTAATTACCATAAAACTGTGAGTGCATAGTATATTTTTACCGACACTATCGAAGAAGAAGAATGTATTAGACATACATACCCTTTGAAGGTTCAGATGGACATGTGATTTCAACCAAAAAAATTCCCTTTTACAGTGAAGCAATGTCATAGAGTCGACCCATGTAAATAAGGTGCCTTCACACCTAATATAACATCCTTCCCATAGAAATATCATATTTCTTCAAAATCCATGGGACATCGCCTTCTTTAAAAGACCAAGAGGGACCAACCTATCCTCTACTTTATTTTCTTGGCCAATGTCTCTTTTTAGTATTCGAAGAAATAAGATCTTTCCTAACAAACAATGTGTCACTTTTATTCAATGATATGCTCCTCCATAAAGAATATGAAACATTTTTTAATATATGCATGGGATATAGTAAGTGGCCAATCTTAATATTCTCCCTATATGGAAGCTCATAAAATAGAAATTTTATTTTCATCTCAATGGGTATTTTCTCAACATACATGTCTAAAATTTTAGGATCTTCAAACATAGGTTCCCCATTTGAATAAAACAATTATGTCATTTCCTTCTCCTTCTTTGTATCATATAATGTAATCCAATCTATCGGTGTCATTATTCCAGGTCTCTGAGTTCTCTTTGGTTTACCATTGAAAGAAGATGAAACTCTTATATAAGGGTCAAATTCTAGGAGTAATACCCTCGAGCAATCTACACCAACTTCAATACTTGGTTGGATCACCTAGAATTTATAGAAGGTCCACAACATTTGCATCCATGATACCCTTTTGTTATAATACCTATGATGTTATTGTATATAGAGAACGTTAGTGTAGAAAACATAGTTGTTTCAAATTAAGTATGCCAAATAACATTATAGATATAAACATATCAATCAACATGCTTACCAGAGAACACTCATAGTCTTGGTTAATCGTGCATGGTGTACATACATATGCCATACAATGAAAAATAAATCTCCATTGGGATGGGTCCTGATACATCATACACATGTACATCATACACATGTATCCCTTCCCATAATTTCTTAAATTCATCGATCAATGGTTGTAGGTAGACATCCATTCTCTTCACTTGTCTTCTACCCATGACTATAAGAGCCAACATAAGATGTTCATTCTTCATGGAAACCATGGGGGGCTATTATTATTGATCACTACCACTGGCTAAATATAATAGTTGGTGTTTTGGAGAGAATACAGGTTAACTCCATCCATGGTTATGCTCAATCGTAGGCTCTATACTTCATCCTTGAATTTATCGGGCCATGTATCCTCTATATGTTTCATGGATATTCAATCTACTGGGATTTACATAACTCTTGGTTCACTTCTATGTGAGACATGCCACTACTACAACACAACTAATTTTTCGCAACAACAAATCCTTTGAATCCTTGGAATTGTAAACATGTGCCTCAATATTTTATGAGGAGGAGCATGTTCCTTACCCTTTTTTTTATGTTTGGTACTTGTCATTCCCACATTATTGACATATCTCTTTGTCCGCATATTCATATTTATATAGAATACAATAATTCAGACATGCATGGTATTAAATGTACTCAACACCCAACATTTTCAAT
The DNA here is from genome assembly GCA_032191745.1 of Picea mariana. Lineage (NCBI taxonomy): Eukaryota > Viridiplantae > Streptophyta > Pinopsida > Pinales > Pinaceae > Picea > Picea mariana. The sequence continues at coordinate 5,967 of JASDQU010339730.1, forward strand.
ATTTTCTTTGCCTCTTTGCAGCTATCATGTAAGACATTATCACTCGAAAGTATATTATATTTGAGTAACCTAAAATTAGTGGGAAATAGAAATGTACACTATCATTAAGCATGCATATAATCAACTATTTTATTTCTTCATTGTGTGAGAAGATTCCTTAAAAAAATAGGGGAATTAATGGTTAGTTGCCTCTAAAGTATTGAGAAACATGTGTTTGACATACCATACATTGCTTTCAAGTTCTACAGTAACATCGTTGTCCCTATTTGGATAGACCTTGACCCCTAACCAAAGAGAGGAGTGGTGGAAGTAGATTTCATGCTTTCAAAGAAGGTATCGATGATATCAACATCATCTCCTAGTTCATTTTGTTGGAATGCATGTAACATCATTCCCTCCATGGCTTGGGTATCTCATAAAAAATCATCCACGCCAACCTCTATATCATTTCCTTCATCCCCAACATGTAAATAACTAGTGTTACTGTAGATATTTTGAATTGGTGACTCATGACGTAGTAGGAATTGAATAGGTGGTTGATTCAACCATTCTTGGTATGCTTCCTTTCCAATATGTGTCTGTTTAATAGAAAGCTCCTAATTTGACATTGTAGTGAGATGTAACGGTAGATGGTAGACAGTTCGATCTTCATCAGAATCTCGATTGTAAAAATATTGAACATTACATCAATAATATTAGTAACAATATGAATTTAGTATGTCCAAACATTTATTGGAAGCATGGAAAAAAATTTCCCAATAATAAACATGCAACCAACCAGTTTATAAAACAAATGTCGAATTAAGAAATACATTTACATTAGTTCCATTGAAAATCCAAAAATATAATTACTCAATCATATTTTTACTATGCCCCAAGGGAACATCTAAAGGTAGACCCAATGCAAGGTGTTTTTTATGAGCAGTTGGTGGTCTGTGAAAGTTATAGTTTATTAACAACTTGTCACCATGAGACAAACTATGTATTGCATGCACAACAACAAATCTGGATGCCTTCCTTTTCATAACAAACTATTTATCATTGGAGTGTTCCTCAAAGGAACAATTTACACTAAATAATGAGGACCTACATCTATTTATGAACCCTGCAATGTTCCCATGAGTTCATGGACGACCATCGATATATAACATGTTTTTCCTGTTAAAGTTTTCAGAAGCATAATTGTTCATGCACATACTATACATGGAAATACCATGTTTGTATTTAAGAATATTCAAGTAATCAAACCGACAACAAAGAGAACCACAAAATGACATAAGTTCTACTAATTATTTGGAAGGAATGGATACATGTGAAAGGATTAACAACCCAAGATTTGCAACATCTATTTTAGACTTGGAAATCATACAACTATTACCACAAAAAGAGAATTTTGTTCCAACATTGGTCACATGCATGGAAAGAGATCAAGCGCCATACAAATATCGGTTGTACTAGGTTAGGTATTTACTTTGCAAATATATAGGAAGAGGAAATTCATCACTACCTTCCAACAATTGAAATGACTTTGGTGTGTACTTGGGCATTTCCCCTCTCAGCTCATACAACTTTTTGGATCTCCTAGTAGAGATGTTTTGGGTAGTGTTGATATCATACTTTGGCTCACTAGAAGTCTTCTTTGATTGAATAGAAGGAGATGTGTTGGTCATTTTAGGATGAAACTTATTTGATCTAGCTTCCAAGTTTTCAAAAAAGGAGCATATGGAAGTGATCATATGTGTATTTTCTATATCATCTATTGTATTGTTGACCGCAATGAGAGGTATTAAACCATCAACTTTGGGTAGTCTATCATTAATATAATGGGACAATGTAACATGTCGATGGTTCTCCTTTGACCCTTTACATTTTGAACAACCATATACTACTGGGGTGTCATAAAAGAGATCTAATTCATGGTGTAATACCATTGACCCATGATGTTTGTTGGAAGATGGCATGTTATAATTGACAGGGTAAAACAACTATCTATTTTCATCATACATATGCCTACGATATCTTTCTCTTGATAATAGATTGTGACATTTTGGGATTGGTGAAATATCTTGCACACCCAAAATTGATCTTGAATAATGATTCTGCAAAATTCAATGAATAATTATTCAAATGCATGTGCATACATAACATAAATTCAATAAGATAAACAAATTATAAATAAAATCTAGAATTACAAACCTCTTTCTGATCACCAACCTATATGACCAAGAGTCTCCCATATATTATATTTGGGACCATGGTGAATTCCATGTCAAAACCAATCCTTATAGTAGAAGTCAGGGTGGAGGAATCTAGGATCTCTTTCGATAGGGCAGTGCTGCATCAGACAAGTAAAATATGTAACTACCTAGTCGTTGTTCATTAATAATATAGAAACTCATTCCTTCGAAGTGTATTGTATTATTATTGTTTATATATACAATTATTTTATATATGCTTCATAGAATACTAATTGCTTTGTATTTTTGTCATTTTTCTTAGAACTAATGGGTATTTATTAGTATAAATACCTCTCTGTATAGGTCTTCTTGTTTGTGATTCTGGTAGGTTGCAAGGGGACCATTGGAATGGTTAGTTATTTATTTGAATTTTGGTTATTATATATTTACTTAGTATTCTTTATGGGATTTTATTCTTGTATGGTCGTTGGTACGCTGCAACTAGCCCACTATTGTTGGGGAATTTTCCCCGAAAGAAGAACTATCGACCATACTAGGGAATTTTCCCTAGTGGGCCTATTTTGGGTTTTGTTGTCGTGTTTGATTTGTTTATTTGATTTTCGTTTGCCTCAGACTATTTGTTGGTACTTAGATTAGTAGTTTACAATCATTAGATTCTTTTCTTTTTTCATTTGAGCCATTTATGTTGCCTCTTTCCTTCTCTTTTTGATATATTTGGAGTATATACATGTGTTTTAGTTACCACAATTGCGTACATATACATTCTCATCAGTGTATACAATCGTGTGTCCACAAATTGCCTTGTGAACGGGAACATACATCATCCTAGGAAAGTTTTTTTGAAAATAAATCTGGTTTGAGGTTGCTTGGCTAGGTGTCTAGGTTTTGTTTTGATGCCTTGAGACTCTATTTTTGTTGTTTGTTGAGTCTTGTAGTATTTTGGTTTGGATTTCATAAAAAAAAAACAAAATATTTTTGTTTTTTTCTTATGTTGGATCATTTTCAAGTTTTTAAGAGTGGTTCAAGAAGTTACTTTCCAAGATATTTTTGTCTAAGAGTGGTTTTCACTGCCTTTTTGGAAACTCTTTATAGGTCCAGGTTCTTTCCAACCTTCTGTTTTGTTGTTTCTTTCTAGTTTTAAGGAGAAAGTTTGTTTTTCAAACCTTTCCTATTCCTTTTACTATTTAAACGAGAAAAGAAAAAATATTGATAGAAAGTATACTTAGTGTTTTTTTTTTTTCAATCCTTGCCTTTGTTTCACTAGAAAGAAAAAAAATTATAGTGTGTTTTCTTCCTTTATAGTGCTTGTTAGTTTTCAAACAGCATTTTGCATCCTTGAAAAGAAAAAAAAGATTTTGTTTTCAAAGTTTTGACGAAAAAAATTCCATAATCTTTTTAGTTGTCTTGCATTTTAAAATTGCATCAGTAGTGCATTTCATATAAAAGAAAAAGTTGCATTCCTTGCACGTTAAAAAGAAAGAGTTTTCTTTTTAATTTTGAAGCGTTTACACTTATATTTTCAGTGAAGAATTGCATTTTGCATTTTATGTTCTTAAGTATTTTTTTGTTGAGTCCTCCAAAACACCATTTAGTTTCACTCGTTAACCCTTCTGAGTAAATAATAGCCTTTGTAAAATGAACGTTTAATTAAAATTAATAAGAAATTTAATTTTCTAAGGTAAACAAACTAGTTCAGGCTAGGGCCTTGCGTTAGGTTGGAGAGTTAATTCTCCAAGGCCATAAAGAAACTTAGGAGTCTTAGATAGGGAGAAAAAAATCCAATTTTCATATAAGTATAGAAGAGAGCCTCCTCTAACATAGGAATTAAACACGAGGTTTCGTGAAGAAGATACGAGGAGATAACCCCTCTGAATCTTGACTATGCATAGTGGATAGATTGTATTTTGGGGGTTTTCAGTGCCTTTACCTCTGTGAGAGGCGACGATTTTGAGGCTTCATGCTTTGTTACCTTTCCCATATGTTTGATATTGACTGTCAACTATACCCCCCAGACACTGACTATGACTTGGCACCCTTCGTTGTTGTTCCTAGGAGTCTCAGAGGTGAACGCGGAGGGTTTCTCGTGGTACCTGAGGAAGACATCATATCACAATTTTTAGTATCACTAGAGGGGGCCCTGAGAAGCAAGGGTTCTTGCATCGGAAAGGGTTGTTTAGTGTAGGTCAACGTAAATTCTTCTCACTCCTTCATTCACTAGTTCATGGAACTTAATCAACCCATGCCTTCATCCAGAAAGTCCTTGCCTCAATTTGTTACTATTTTGATCTCATGACCTAATCCACCTGAGTCAAAATATTGGCAAGGGTGTTTGTGATTATTGTTTCCTTAGGACTTGTTCTAGTGGTGTGTTCAATGTGTTGATGGGTCTTAAAACCCTTAACTCAACAGTAGGAACCAAACCCGCCACCGAGGCCCAATTATACTCTGCAGAGTTTTTCATTGGAATGGTTCTCCAGATCTCGCGATCCGGCCAATTTAATCGATGGGCTTTTTTTTTTCTTGTGGAGACATCTCCTTCAGTCGAGATTTTCTCTTTTGGTATTTTCTCTTTAGTTAGGATAAATGTGAGAAAATTCTGGTATAAACCAACTTGGCCACACAGTGATAAGGAAGTCTAAAGACTGGGAAAGGTTGGGCTCGGGATAACCCTCACTCCAGCATGAAGACAACGATATCTTACCACAATCCTAGTAATAATACTTTAACCGTGTGAGCACTCGATCGCTAGCTGAGATTTTAACCTAAACTATCCAAGAAAACAAGATGAGAGAAAATTTAACTACTGCAGAAGAGGTTGAGCTTGGGATAACCTGTTGCACAAACATGCAAACGATAATCCTATACCACGGGCCTAGTAATAATACATTAACCATGTGAGCATCCAATTACTGTTTGAGAATACTAATTAGAAGAAAACAGTTATATGATAAGATCAATAGCAAGAAAAATAATTCATCTACCATAATCCTTCATCATACATCCACACAACAATTCATCATTTCCATCATTAGAGAAAAGAACAGCAAAACAATTGCACCAGATAACTTGACAATATATTTGCTAGCTCTTACTTGTTACATCTACTCATGAACTGACTAGGAAATAGTTCTTATCCAGGCTCAATTACACATGCATATGATGAAAACAACTTTGTCTCTGGTCCAGAAGGACTTCTTCATTCATAGAAGCTCCAAAATAATTCTTAACAACTAGAAAGAAAAGAGTTCTTGCAACAAACCATCGACCCTTGGACCATTGGTCAATGTTCCTATTTATAATATAAAGTCTTAACAGTAATTAATGGTAAAATGCAATTTGAGCTAATCAAAAATCGCCACGTGGAGTCATTATCTTACAGTCTTTCAACAATCCACCCGAGTTGTTTCTTGAAAAGGGTGGATTCTTTCATAATCGGACCATCTGATAAAGAGTTCTTCACAAGTATGGGCCCAAGGGAATCTGTGTTGTTCCATTGGAGCCGCATATATCCCTCTGATGTCCACTACATGTAAGGTTTAAACCTGTGAAGTAAAGCAATGCATATAGATTCTTAAGCAATACAGAAATTAATCAATGGCTCATACACAGAGTACACAGAGATTTTTACTGGAAACCCTCAACCGGGAAAACCTTTCTTATTTTCATTATATTGAATTTCACCATTCGTCATACAATATATACAATGTTTTTAGGTATTCCATAGATACCAAAACCCTAATCCCTTAATCCGAGATTAATTTACAAATCAGCTAAAAATAGAAAAATCCGCTAAAAATAGAAAAAACCGCAGACGCAGTTGTCGTATCTGACGCACCCACACACACACACATGCAAAGAATATAACACATACCCAACATTCTCCCACTTGTTGTTTTCTTTGCATCCAGGGGTCCAGGGGATNACAATGTTTTTAGGTATTCCGTAGATACCAAAACCCTAATCCCTTAATCCAGGATTAATTTACAAATCAGCTAAAAATAGCAAAATCCGCTAAAAATAGCAAAAACCGCAGTTGTCGTATCTGACGCACCCACACACACACACATGCAAAGAATATAACACATACCCAACATTCTCCCACTTGTTGTTTTCTTTGCATCCAGGGGTCCAGGGGATTATATAGTCAACAATACAGGGCAGCAATGCCCATTGTTACTCTACACCAAGAGAACTTTTCTGTGCTCACAGACTTTGTCAATGAATCTGCAGCATTCTTCAAAGTGTCAACCTTTTCCAGCAACACCTTCTTTTCCTCAACCATGTCTCTCACAAATTGATATTGA
>JASDQU010339738.1:0-12505 GCA_032191745.1 Picea mariana
AAGGGATTCTAAGAAAAATAAAAGTTTCACAATCATGCCATGTCAACAAGGAGAAAGGGGTACTAAGAAAATGAAGAGCTCGAAAGCTATGCCAACTCTGCAAGGGTGAAAAATCAACTATGGGAAAGGGGTACTAAGGAAAATAGAAGTTCAACAACTATGACACACGAAAAAGGGTGACACATCAACAAATATAAAGGGGTACTAAGAAAAACAAAAGTTTGACACTCGTGCCATGTCAACAACGAGAAAGGGGTACCAAGAAAACGAAGAGTTTTAAATCTATTCTAACTCAGGAAGAGTGACACATCACCTAAGAGAAAGGGGTATTATTGAAAAGAAAATATCAACACCTATGCCACACCTAATGCTTAGAATCATGTGCCAAATCTAGCAGACATCCTACATTCCCTCTTTCCCGACATGCCTGTCCCACCCCAGAAAGTGTGCCTCTTCTATTCTCAATAATCCTTCGACTACCCCACTTCCCTTCCAGGACTTCAATAACAGGACGGATAGGAAGTCTCAGAGCCCTATAGTTGCAGCTTGATACCTTGGGAATCAATTCTTAGTAGTTCTCTCACCTAGAGATTATTCTCACGGGCCTGAAAAACCGCTTTTTCAATAGCACATGGGCCTGACAACTTGCTTCTTCAGTAGCACATGGGCATGACAACCCTCTTCAACTCAATTTTACCCAGAAACCACTTACTGCCTTCCCAAATGCCAGTATTGATAGTTCTTAAAGAGTGTTTATAGAAGATAGGATATAATGAATAGAACAATGGGTGAATAATAGTAAAAAGTACTAAAATTCCACTTTAAGTATGCATGTTCCCAACTTGACACTTGTCATGTTGGGGACTACCTTGTCCCGAACTTGTCCTCACTTGGGTGACATGTTTCCCCATCCTTAGAACTTAGGATATATTTATATCCATAACTTGGATTTAAGGAATATTAATATAATATTCCATTGGGATTAAGTGCCCTTAGCTTAGCCCTTTTTCCTAGACTCTTAGCCCCTCTTTCCCTTTCTAGTGGAGTTTATCCCCCCATACTCTTTTTGTCTGGTTGGTCTATAGAGGTGATGTGTTTTCATTAATAGTATGAATGATTACATGTTACAATAATAGGCTCACTGACCTTTTAGCATTTAGGCTCTCCATTCTAATAATCACATAGGTACTCTGGCCTATAATATCCTCGCTCAAATCTTATAAACATGTACATTTACAACTGGGGTTCAGCCCGGGGGTATTACAGGTACTAAGATAAATAAAAATTTGACACCCATGCCATGTCAACAAGGAAAAAGGGGTACTAGGAAAACAAAGAGGTCGAAAGCTATGCCAACTCAACAACGATGACACATCACCTAAGAGAAAGGGGTACTAAGGAAAAGAGAAGTTCAACACCTATGCCACACGAAAATGCGTGGCAGGTCAATAAAGACAAGGGGTACTAAGAAAAATAAAAGTTTGACTATCGTTCCATGTCAACAAGGAGAAAGGGGTGCTAAGAAAACAAAGAGGTCAAAAGCTACACCAACTCAGCAAGGGTGACACATCACCTAAGAGCAAGGGCTACTAAGAAAAAGAGAATTTAAACATCTATGCCACACAAAAAAGGGTGACACATCAACAAAGATAAATGGGTACTAAGAAAAATGAAAGGTTGACATGCGTGCCATGTCAACAAGGAGAAATGGGTACTAATAAAATGAATAGGTAGAAAGCTATGCCAACTCAGCAAGGGTGACATGTCACATAAGAGGAAGGGGTACTAAGGAAAGGAGAAGTTCAACAACTATGCCACACAAAAAAGGGTGATACACAACAAAGATAAAAGGGTACTAAGAAAAATAAAAGTTTGACACTTGTGCCATGTCAACAATGAGAAACGGGTACTAAAACATTGAAGAGGTTGAAGGCTATTCCAACTTAGAAAGGATGACACATCACCTAAGATCAATGGGTACTAAGGAAAATAGAAGTTCAACACCTATGCCACATGAAAAAGGGTGACATGTCAACAAAGATAAAGGGGTACTAAGAAAAATAAAAGTTTGACAATCGTGCCATGTCAATAAGGAGAAAGGAGTACTAAGAAAATGAAGAGGTTGAAAGCTATGCCAACTTAGCAATGTGGCACATCATCTAAGAGAAAGGGGTACTAAGGAAAAAATAAGTTCAACACCCAGGCCATACAAAAATGGGTGACACATAAAAAAATATAAAGGTGTACTAATAAAAATAAAAGTTTGACATCCATGCCATGTAACCAAGGAGAAAGGGGTACTAAGAAAACGAAGAGGTCGAAATCTATGCCAACTCAGCAAGGGTGACACATCACCTAATATCAAGGGGTAATAAGGAAAAGAGAAGTTAACCACCTATTCCACACGAAAAAGAGTGACACGTCAACAAAGATAAAGGAGTACTAGGAAAAATAACAGTTTGACACCTGTGCCATGTCGACAAAGAGAAATGGGTGCTAAGAAAATGAAGAGGTCGAAAGCTATGCCGACTCAACAATGGTGTAATGAACCAAATGCTCAATATATCATAAAATAATAGAAGTACACAACATGTACTGAATGTGAGTGTGGAGCACAACTCCAATACAGACAAGTTACACAATAACTCCTTAAAGAATAGGGGAACCCCCTCCAAATAACCAAATACCATTCATGCTTCACAATTCCTACCCCCTACTAATGAATACATGATATCTTATATATATAGTTATTCACACTTGCACATGAGGCCCCTTTATCACTAGGCCAACCCTATTACATATGTATTTACACATTACATTTACATTTATGCCCATATATGCCACCCCTTGGGGTCATATCATATACATTTAGCCATATATATGCCTCCCTTGGGTCATAATATAGTACCCTCCTTAAAAAATCTTTGTCCTCAAAGCTTTGCATTTAAAGGCTTTACATGTGATGAAACCAAGTAATATGATTTTCTTATGTTCATTCTTTCTTCATTCCATTGTTGATGATCTATCCATCCAAAATCAATTCTTTTCGGTCTTAATCCTTGGTGTCTAGTTGTTGCATAATTTTATTTCCTTTGATTCCATGTATTTTTGTTGAAGCTTCTCCAATTTGTAGTGGTTGTTGGTCTATGATAATAGCTTTTTGAATATTAGTTTAATGATTCCTTGTTCCATGAATATTGACAAGCATTCCATATTCTTCCTTCATAATGTTGATATCGTCCTTCTTGTCTTCCTTGAAAAGTTTCTTGGTAATGAGGGTGTCGATACAGTTTCACATTTGACGGTTTTTCTTCACCCTTCACATGCATTTCATCTATCATATTTTCAGAGACACTGGCATCCTCGATCATCTTTGCTTAGTCCTTGATTACTCTAGCATTGGATATAATACCATCATAGTTGTCATGCACATCCTATAGATGGAGTTCAAATTCTTCAAGTATCTTATGTTGACCTTCTTGAATCTTGTATTCTTTCTCCTTTTGAAGCTACAAGGTGACCCCATCTATCAAATTCTGACGTCCTTCTTCAATTTTGGCTTGCATTTCTAATTTTACCTCATCTGTATTTAAGGATTCTTCAACCTTCTTGCAAATTTCCTCTTGCAGTCTTTTGGTAGATTCTTCATCCAAGATCCTTCTTTCTTCTTTATTTTGACAATTCTTCTTTTCTTATTTCAATCTATTAACCTCATCCAATAGTTTTTTATTATGGATTCATAATATACATATCTCTTCATCTTTCTTTTTCAAATCTTCCCTTGATTCATCTTTTCCCCACTTGTCTTTGCTAGTCTTTTCTTGCTTTAGGTTCTTAATCTCCTTAATGAGTGATTCATTAAGGGATATTATATTAGATAGATCCTCACCCTTCTTATTAATCTCTTACTTTGCTTCTTTTAATTCATCTTGAATTCTATACATTTTCTCCATTTTTGTATCCCTAGTCCATTTATCTGAGACAATTTTTTCAAATTCTTCCCATGTGGGTTGGAGTCTAGTATCTTCATCAAGGCTTCTCCACCACTTATGAGCTCCACCAAAAAAACAAAAATATGTCCCACAAGGACTTATACCAATCCTCATACAATATGCATTTGCCATCCTCAACCATTCCATGAGACTGATTTCATCTTTATCTTCATCTCCACCAAAGTTAGGTATTGTCATTGATTCTTAATTGAGGTCTAATCCCAATCCTTGAATTCCAACCTTAGTATACTAAGGACAAATGTCTCAAATAGTTATAATCTTTGTTCCAATATAACATTATAGGTTTTATCTTTCTAATGTATTTTGAATCAACTCAATCAGACATTCCCATAAAAAGTTATGATAGTTTTAAGTCAACATACCTTGAAAACCTTGATTTGGAGTCTATCCTCCTAGCCGACATTACTTCTGATATATCCTTGAAATTTCGGCCCTTATGAGTATGAAATTGTGACCTGTAGTACTATGAAATTTCTTCTCTACAATGCCACAGGTCTGACCAAAATGAGATGTTCCAAATGGAAGTTATGGTAAACTCCCCACGCCTTGCTTATTTTTGTCCTTTCCAGGAGAGCACACTTGTACAACGTTCCCCACGCAAAATAATTGATATAAAGTTCTGACAAGTGTACCAGAAATACTATAGACTTTCCACTGTAAAATGAAACTTGTCTCACTCAAGTTTGATACTCTAGGAATAAGTTATGACCGTTTTACCCAGAACACCTGTTTGAGACTACTCAATATGACTAGTCAGATACCCTATCTTCCACAGAGTGTAACTCCAACATTACAACGACCCATAAGATGATATTTGTACCACAAGTACTATGATAAGTATTCTAAATATCCTCCATATTTAGCTTTCTGAAGTGGCTTCGATAAAAATTTATAGCGAAAATACTAAAATGACTTTATTGAGGAAGAAAAACCCTAGGATCGATGCTCTGATACCAAATGTAATGAACCAAATGCTCAAAATATCATAAAATAACAAAAGTACACACCATGTACTAAATGCGAGCGTGGAAAACAACTCCAATATAGATAACTTACACAATAACTCCTTAAATAATAGGGGAACCCCCTCCAAATAACCAAATATCATTCATATTTCACAATTCCTATCCCCCAATAATGAATACATGATTTATTATATATAGCTATTCACACTTTCACATGAGGTCCCTTTATCACTAGGCCGACCCTATTACATATGTATTTACACATTACATGTACATTTTAGGCCCATATATACCCCCCCTTGGGATCATATCATATACATTTAGTCATATATATGTCCCCCTTGGGTCATAACGTAGTACCCTCCTTCAAAAAAACAAATACCATTCATACTTCACAATTTCTATCCCCTAATAATGAATACATGATCTCTTATATATAACTATAAACACTTGCACATGAGGCCCCTTTATCACTAGGCCTACCCTAGGAGGTACAATTACAACTAATGGACCCAAGATAAAATAAATAAAATAAAAATACTAATGTAATATGCCCCAATTAAGGGGTAATGTGCCACGATTTAGGGCTTAACACCCATGCCACATGAAAAAGGGTGACACATCAACAAAGATAAAGGGGTAGTAAGAAAAATAATAGTTTGACAGCTCTGCCATGTCAACAAGGAGAAACGGGTACTAAGAAAACAAAGAGGTTGAAATCTATGCCAACTCAGAAAGGGTGACACATCACCTAAGAGTAGGGGGTACTAAGGAAAAGAGAATATCAACACCTATGCCACAAGAAAAAGGGTGACACGTCAACAAAGTCAAATGGGTACTAAGAAAAATAAACGTTTGAGACACGTGCCATGTCAACAAGGAGAAAATGATACTAACAAAACTGAGAGTTTGAAAGCTATTCCCACTCAGCAAGGGTGACATGTCACGTAAGAGCAAGGGGTACTAAGGAAAAGAGAAATTCAACACTTATGCCACATTAAAAAGGGTGACATGTTGACAAAGATAAAGGGTACTAAAAAAAATAAAAGTGTGACACCCTTGCCATGCCAACAAGGAGAATGGGGTACTAATAAAATGAAGAGGTTGAAAGCTATCCCAACTTAGCAAGGGTGACATGTCACCTAAGATAAAGGGGTAGTAAGGAAAATAGAATTTCAACACCTATGCCACACAAAAAAGGGTGATACGTCAACAAACACAAAGGGGTACTAAGAAAAAAAACTTTGACACCCTTTCCATATCAACAAGGAGAAAGGGATACTAAGAAAAAAAATAGGTTGAAAGCTATGCCATTGTAGCAAGGGTGACACGCCATTTAAGAGAAAGGGGTACTAAGTTAAAGAGAATTTCAACACCTTTGCAACACGAAAGAGGGTGGCACGTCAATAAATATAAAGGGGTACTAAGAAAAATAAAAGTTTGACACTCGTGCCATCTCATCAAGGAGAAAGGAGTACTAAGAAATGGAAGAGGGTGAATTCTATGCCAACTCAGCAAGGGTTACACGTCACCTAAGAGTAAGGGGTACTGAGGAAATGAGATGTTCAACACCTATTCCACATGAAAAAGGGTGACATGTCAATAAAGATAAAGGGGTACTAAGAAAAATAAAATTTTGACACTCGTGCCATGTCGACAATGAGAATTTAGCACTAAGAAAATGAAGAGGTCAAACTCTATGCCAACTCAGCAAGAGTGACACATCACCTAAGAGCAAGGGTTAATAAGGAAAATATAATTTCAACACCTATGCCGGTTGAAAAACAGTGGCACGTCAACAAATATAAAGTGGTGCTAAGAAAAATAAAAGTTTTCCACCCATGCCATGTCAACAAGGAGAAAGGGGTACTAAGAGAATCAAGAGGTCGAAATCTTTTCTAACTCAGTGAGGGTGACACGAAACCTAATATCAAGGGGTACTAATGAAAAGATAAGTTCAACACCTATGCCACAAAAAAGGAATAAACATCAACAAAGATAAAGGGGTACTAAGAAAAACAAAGGTTTGACATCGGTGCCATGTCAACAAGGAGAAACGGGTACCAAGAAAAGGATGAGTTTGAAAGCTATGCCAACTAAGGAAGGGTGACATGACATCTAAGAACAAGGGGTACTAAGGAAAAAAGAACTTCAAAACACGTGCCATAAAAAAAATGGTGACACGTCAACAAAGTTAAAGGGGTTCTAAGAAAAATAAAAGTTTGACACCTATGCCATGTGAAAAATATTCCAACTCAACATGGTTGACATGTCACCTAAAAGCAAGGGGTACTAAGGAAAGGAAAAGTACAACACCTATGCCACAATAAAAATGGTGACACATCAACAAAGATAAATTGGTACTATGAAAAACTAAAGTTTGACACCTGTACCATGCCAACAACGAGAAAGAGGTACTAGGAAAATGAAGAGGTCGAATGTTATGCTAAAGCAGCAAGGGTGACACGTCACCTAAGATAAATGGGTACTCAGGAAAAGTGAAGTTCAACACCTATGCCACACGGAAAATGGGGACATATCAACAAAGATAAAGCGGTACCAAGAAAAATAAAAGTTTGACACCCATGCCATGTCAACAAGGAGAAAGGGGTACAAAGAAAAGGAAGAGGTTGAAAGTTATGCCAACTAAAGAAGGGTGACACATCACCTAAGAGAAAGGGGTACTAAGGAAAAGAGAAGTTCAACACCTATGCCACATGAAAAAGGGTGACACATAAAGAATGATAAAAGGGGTACTAACAACAACAAAAAGTTTGACTCTCAATCCATTTCAACAAGGAGAAAGAGGTGGTAAGAAAAGGAAGAGGTCAAAATCTATGCGAACTAAACAATGGTGACAAGTCACCTAAGAGCAAGGGGTACTCAGGAAAAGAGAATTTCAACACCTATTCTACATGAAAAAGGGTGACACATGAAGAAAGATAAAGGGATAAAAAGAAAAAAAAATAGATTGACACCCTTGCGATGTCAACAAAGAGATAGGGGTACTAATAAAATGAAGAGGTCGAATGCTATGTCAAATCAACAAGAGTGACACGTGAACTAAGAGCAAGGGGTACTAAGTAAAAGAGAAGTTCAATACCTATCCCACGTGAAAAAGGGTGACACATCAACAAAGATAAAGGGTTACTAAGAAAAATAAAAGTTTGACACCCGTGTCATGTCAACAAGGAGAAAGGGGCAGTAAGAAAACAAAGAGGTTGGAATCTATGCCAACTCAGAAAGGGTGACATGTCACCTAAGAGTAAGGGGTGCTAAGGAAAAAATAATTTCAACACTTATGCCACAAGAAAAAGGGTGACATGTCAACAAAGATAAAGGGGCACTAAAAACAATAAGTTGGACACCCATGGCATGTCAACAAGGAGAAAGTGGTGCTAAGAAAATGAAGAGGTCAAAAGCAATGCCAACTCAACATGGGTGACACATCACCTAATAGAAAGAGTTATTAAGGAAAAATTTCAAAACCTATGCCACACGAAAAAGGATGATTTGTCAACAAAGATAAAGGGGTACTAAAAAAAATAAAAGTTTGACACCCATTCCATGTCAACAAGGAGAAAGTGACACTAAGAAAATGAAGAGGCTAAAATCGATGCCAACTCAACAAGTGTGACAACTCAGCTAAGAGAAAGGGGTACTAAGTGAAAGAAAAGTTGAACACCTTTGCCAGAAAAAAAAGGGTGACACCTCAACAAAGATAAAGGGGTACTAAGGGAAATAAAAGTTTGACAACAATGCCTTGTCAACATGTGAAAAGGAGTAATAAGAAAACAAAGAGAAAGGGGTAGTAAGGAAAATAGAAGTTCAACACATATGCCACACAAAAAAAAGTGACACGCCAAAAAAGATAAAGGGTTACTAAGAAAAATAAAATCTTGACACTTGTGCCATGTCAACAGGGTGAAGGAGGTACGAAGAAAACAAAGAGGTTTAAAGCTATGCACACTTAGCAAGGGTGAGAAGTCACGTAAGAGAAAGGTGATGCAGACCCCCCTTCTCCCCTCGGGGCTACTGACCTCCCGGTCAAGGATCGAACAAGAAACTGAGTCAGATCGACTCTTTGGGTCTCTGCTAGACCCCAAAACCATTTATACAGGCCCTTTTTCCCATGGTGCAGGTTGTATGATACCCACGGGCCCTCTCCTAAGCGTTGTTCAAACCTCAATGCCAAATGGGCGCTAGCTCTTCTCTGGATAAGCCATTTCCTTTACGTGACCACGGCTGTGACCAGTCGCCTAATCAAAAGGCGTGTCGCAACTTCGCATGTCGGGTCTTCGCAGGTGAGTAACCTTGATTCTCCCGACCTCCGAAATCCCAAACACTGAGTTAGATCCTAGCTTGCACTAGCTCCTCCCTCAACCTTCACCAATGTGACCCCTCGCTATGACCTAGGTCCAACCTTACGAGCGCTTCGGGATTTTGCGCTTTGCGTCTCCCGAAAGCTTACTTGCTCATCCTTCCGATACCTAAAGTTCCAAACTTCGAGCTTCGATTGCATCAGATCGACGGCCCACGATCCCCGTGATCCGACGGTCCTGCTTCCCCCTTCGAGTATCGGGACTTCGTGTTTCACAAAATTGGAGGATCATTCACCTCCCTTCTCCCGATCCTCGATTTCCTGACATCCACTCACGTTAGATAGTTAGTCCACGACTCCCTGCGATCCAATGGTCCAAATTTCCTTCATGAACATGGAATTTTGCCTTTCAGGACTTGGGAAGTTGGATTCCTCCTTCCTCTCAACTCCCAAGTGTCGAGTTCCCGAAACCTTCCCGCGTCAGATCAACTTTCCTCAACTCTCCATGATCCGACATTCTAGATGGCCTTGCGATTTCGGATTTCGCGAGTTTTCACAACTCTTGCATCTGGTTCTTCCTCTTTGCGATTCACTGAAACGCTGATATCTCACCACGTGTCCCTCCTCGATGGACGGTTCCGATGGACCTCGGAACTTCGCGACTTCGTGATTCTGCCTCTCCTGTGCACTTTCAGAGGCTTAAGGTGTGTGCACCTTACTTGGATCCAACGAATCTTGGTCCTTCGCGCCTAGATCCGACGAACGAGATATGTTCTCTCCTTGTGTGCGCTCCTCTTGTCTGGACCCTGATTTGATGGCCCAGATTTCTGCCTGTAGCCGATCTGACGGTTATTGTCGCTCCTCCTCCTGAGCTTCTTTGTTCTCCCATTCCTGGAAGAATTTTCTGAGTGGAAAGGCTTCTCCCTTTGATCTTTCTCTTGCGAGTTGACCGCTCTGGATCTCGATTACTCTTGGTAATGCTTTCCCTTCTGAGCTTTCGAACTTGAAACAAGTTCTCTCTGTGCGCGCTCCTCGCGCTTGGCTGAGCCCTCAAACGGCTTCAGACTTTCAACACTTCATCTAAGTGTTGGCCTAGTGTGCTCCTCACACATGTATTCCTCCAGAGTGTTTAACAACTATGTTTCTCCCTGAGCTTCAACTAGTCGGATCTCAAAGGTCTCTGTCCCTTTCGCTCCTTGAAGGGATATCTTTGCCCTCTTAACAACTTATGCTCAAGAGATCCTCGCTGAGCCGATAGAGTATTCAGTAACTCTGTGAGTGTCTCTCCTTGACACCTCTCTTCTTTCTGAACTCGAAACAAAGTTCACCTTTGTGCACTCCTTGCAGTCACTCGATGCCTTCTTGGAAAATCTCTACAAAACCTTCAGTAGTTCTGTTCTGTGCTTCCTCAGCACAAGATTTCCTCCAGAGTGTTCAGTAACTCTAAGGCTCCTTGAGTTTGTGAATTCTTTTGGTGTGCCCCCCTGGCACGTTCCTCCCTGAACTCGATTCGAGATTCAGATACACACTCCTTGCGTTCACTCACAGAGTCTTCAACACTCTGTTGTGCATTCCTTGCACCGCCTAAAGAACCCAGAAGCAATTCCAGCAAACTCACAGATAGAGAATTCTATCTATCCCTGCAGATGAAATCTAACATGCATCTACAACATTCATTCATAAATGCACAAATGACATTCAAATGAACAAACACACAGACAAATCATGGGTAGGAAAAACTGCTTTATATTAATCTCAAAATGCCTGTACAATGTGTTTACAAAACCTGGACTGCTACAGAGTCTTAATCCTCTCCTCTCCTCCTAACTGTTTCAACTATCCTCTATCTTCTATCTTCTAAGACCTCTCTACCCCTTCGAGATCTCTTTCCCTCTAATCTCTTTATTACAAAAGAGGGCTCTACAAGCTTATCCTCTTCACCGCCTTAGTGCTATCACTGTCTCAGTTACGACACCATACCTCTACAACTCATTACATAAATGTTTATCCAGACCTGACTATGATCTAGACCCACTACAGGAAACCCTATCCACTACCTATACAAAGTCATGGCCTGACATTTGTCATCCTTACAACACGAAATCCGTATAGAATCATATTTCAAATTTAAAGAAAAATGGGATAGTCGGTGCCTCTCCCTTTCTCCATTGTGTGTCTACGTGTTGGCATGCTGGTGCATTTGCTGAGGTGGAGCGATGCTCCTGTATCATACTCCACTGTTGTGAAAAATTCATGAGCTCCTGCTCATGAGCTTCCCAACTCCGTTGAAATCCACCTGGATCCCAAACTCTCTTCTGGAATTGTCCTCTTGCTCCTCTCCAACTATGTCACTGCTGTTGCTACTGCTTCTTTTTCTCCTTCTTCCCCACTGCTATGGTAAGTTCTCCCCTATTCAGCTTACCTTTGTTGACTGCTTCTTGCACTGACCTCAACATCAACCTCCATATCTCCTCTATCACTCTGTCCAGCTGCTCCATTGGCTAGCTCTTCTTATGCAGTCTTCTCAGCTGCGACTCTTCCTTATCAGTGGGTAGATCATCTTGATCCCCCATATCATTTTCTTCTCCTATGGCACTAGCTTCCCACCTTGCTGCGAACTTCAATTCTGCAGTCTCACCATTGAGTTGCTGCTTAGTTTCTTCCTCTGACAGATTTGCTTCTGCCAGTTCTCCTTGCATTGGTCGAACTCCAGCTTCCTCCAGTTGTTCCTCTGGCTAGTATGCTCCTCCATCTGTCTCCAACTTAACCTGTTATATGTGCAAGATTTGCACCATTACCCTTCTCTCTAGGGCTTCCAGTTCTTCATACAGAGCAACAAAATCCATGCCATCTACTTCCTCTTCTGTTGCAGGCTTAAGTGTTGCAATCATCTTTAGTTCAGCTTCCTAACTGAAAATTTTGAGCAATTTTTCCGAATGTTCTTCCCCTTTGCTCGGGTAGAAATCAGTGTCTGCTCCATGTTCTCCTCTATGACATCCACTGCTGGCTGTCCTTCTTCTGTTGTTGCATCTGCAACACATTCACTACCCTCTTGGAAGTCTATGAGATCACCCACTGATCTCCTTCCATATTCTACCAGACAACTTGAAAGTTCACTGCTGCCCTCCTGACAGTTTATGAGATCTCCTGATCCCATTTCATGGTCCACTTGGCAATATGAATTTCCAGTATTATCCTCCTGACAG
>JASDQU010339739.1:514-12468 GCA_032191745.1 Picea mariana
TGCCAAAATTCCACTCCAAAGGGGGATCAATGGCTCTTGTTTCTCCTCATCCAACAATCACTACTCCTATTGAGCTTCTGAATGCTAAAATATACTCAGCCTTAACCTTCTCACAGATCTGCGAGATCCAACGGTCCACGAGATTTCGATCCTTCTTCCATGAAGAAATTTCACCGTTCGTTCACTCTTCTTCAAGGATCTCTGGCCAAAATGACTTGGCGTCCTTCCACCTGAACTTGACTTCTACGAGATGATTTCGATCTCCACCTCCCTTTGAACACTTAAAAGGTGCTATCCCTCCTGAGCTCTCACTTGCAAACTCAAGCCTCCAAAAGGAATCCTTCTCACACTCCTTGCGACAACTTTCAAATAACCTATGGTTATTTGAGTCTTGACCTTGTGCACTCTTGCAACAATAGTACTTCAACCTTCACCTTAGTTGATAAGTTCTAAGGCTTCAACCAACCTGTGCACACCTTGCACAACTATGTGCCTCACCTGCACTAATGATGGTTATGAGAACAACGATATATCTCCTAAGATTTCTGAGATAAAACTCAGATCCTCATCAACGCACACCTTGTGGACGTTCACTGCACTCTTTGCAGGAATTATCAGGAAGAGAAACAATTGAAACTCATTCTTCTCCTCTCTCAGACTTCATACACTCAACATGAAATCATACTCTTGACACAACATTGAAACAAATGCATAACAGAGAAAATAAAACAACTGTAAACATACCATTTAAAAAATGTAAACAATAAGCATCATAACACCATGAAAATTGAATCAAAGCTTTATATATTAACTCAAGTGCTCATGTACATGGGTTCTTCTCTATAGTTCTCTGCTACTACTCTACAGCTTATGAAATCTCTAAAATCATAATGTTCCTGTTACAATGATACAAGGGTGAGGGTGTCTATATCTGTTTTCCCTCCTATGCTTCTAAATTGTCTAATCTATTAAATCAAATCTACCTACTTTCATTAAATAGACTTAAATGCATATTACATCCAGCAGATGAGAAAAAAATTTCCAGATCTATTCATATCTCCAAGACATAAATGTAAGTATGATTCTCCTAGCTATTACATTAATGCTTCAGATTTCAAAATTCAAAATGTTTTCATAAAAATGTGTCCTTTTTGCATCTGTGCGTTCAGTTGTTTCTTTGACTAGGTGGATGCTTTGGCTTTCTACAATGCTCCTGCATCATATTTCACATGACAGACTACAATTCTGTTCCGACTCCTTTCTTATCAGGAGTCAAACTTGAGGATAGCGGGGAGAATCTACATTAGATCTCATCGGGTTTATTGATTCCGACTGGGCTGGAAATAGCACGGATTCCAAATCACGTTTGGTTACTCACTCAATCTTAGCTTCGGGCCTATCTGTTGGTCAAGCAAGAAGAAATATGCCATTTCCCTATCTTCGGCCGAGGCAGAGTACAAAGGGGTAGTTAACATAACCATTCAGGCTATGTGGATACAACATTTTCTCACTGAATTGGGCATTCAATTTCATCGATCAATCGTCATCCTGTGTGACAACCAGAGCACTCTGAAGTTATGTAGAGATCCAGTTGATGAAGAACATCAAAATCCACATGCACTACATCCAGGACTTAGTACATGATGGGATCATCGACTTAGAGTTATGTTCTTCAGTAGAACAAATATCAGACATCTTCACCAAGACCTTCCTTGAGAAAAAGTTCCATTCTCTGTGAAGTCATCTTGGAGTGAAGGACACAGTTGCCTAGCAACTGTAGTTATTATTTTTACATACATTGTACCTTGTGGGGGGGGGTTCCCATGATTTTTTCCCTCTTTCCTCACTTTATTTCAGTGTATCTTTTGTATTTGGGTACCTAAGATGGCATCGTTGTCAAGACCCATTCTTTATTTTCACCATAGTGATGTGCAGGGGGGGTGTTGGAGTTACTTCAAACACACCTGGGATTTATTTTTCCTAAGTTTTTTCCTTTTTTATTAGTCATAATTAGTCATTATCCAGTTTCCTATATTTTAGGGGAGAATATTCCACCTGAAGAATATTCTCCTTCAGTTGACACTTTAGTTTGACTAGTTGAGTTGAGTTTAGATGTTGCATTGGTTTTGTCACCATGCAACATTGGGATCATCACCATGATAATTCAAAATTTCCTTGGTATCATCACCAGAATGGTGCATTACCCTTGATTCCTTGAGTTAACTCCTCACTACTCTCTATTTAGTCAGTTAACTGAAGACTAGTTGACTAGTTAACTCAACTAGGTGGTAGTTCACTCATGTAATTGCCTGAGAGACTAGACTCGGTGGAAGTTCACTCCCATAACTATTGGTGTGTGTCCATATCACTCTAGACCACCACTATGGCACATTGGTTCTCCTCTAGTGCACACTCATTGAGTTATACATAGTATATCATGTGTAAATTATTCATTATTCAAATGGTTAATGAGAATTATTTCATTCTTTCTCTCCTTCTTCTTCTTTCTCCAATTCTCTCTTCAAATGTGTGTATTATCATTTAGCTAGATCTATTTTGTGCAGGTTCAACACATTTACAAGATATTTCTAAGCTCTTATTCGAACGCATTTGGGTTGACTTTGGGATACCACATACCATCATCTCCAACCAAGACAATAGGTTCCTCAGCACCTTTTGGTCAAGTCTCTGGTCTTTGTTGGACACCAAGCTCACAAAATCCACTTTTTTCACCCCCAAACCGATGGCCAAACCAAGGTCGTCAATCATATGATTGTGCACATCCTGCGCATGTATATTTCTAAGCATCCTCATACATGGGACGAGAGTCTCCCATATGTCCAACACAATTGCAATAGGGCTCTCCATAGTTCCACCGGCCATAGCCCATTTCAGGTGGGTCTGGGATTCCAACCCTTGGGACCCATTGATTTTGCACTTCCTCTTGCCACCACATGAACATACTCTTCCCCTGATCATTTTGCATTCGAAAAAGCCACCAAATTCATTGAGCGGATTCAGCACATCCACCAACAGGTCTAGGAGATTCTGCAGAAATCCAATGCTAGGTACAAGCAGTGCCATGATAAACACAGGGTACCACACCATTTTAAGGTTGGCGATAAATGATGGTTACATTTGCAGAAGGAGCATCAAACCAGGCCCCATAGAAAGCTTCACCCACTTCTTTATGGGCCTTACACTATCACCAAGGCTGTGAGTAGCAATGCGTTTGAGCTCAACACTCCACCCTTCCTTGGTCTACATCCAGTATTCAATGTGGACCTCCTTCAGCCATATTTTCCACCCTTATTGGACACCTTAGAGATATTCAAACAAATGACACCAACATAGCTCAACCCTAACAGCATGGAACAAGCATCCACTGATCAGATAGTGGACACATAGGTCAAGGGCACTCACCAGCAACGGATCCAGATTTATCAGGTTGTTAAGGTAGGGCAACTTCTACACCAAGGCAAGTGGCTCACCCAAGGCCAAATCCAATAGAATTTTCATCACTTGATGGGGGAACTCAACACAATGGATACCATTACTTCCTAAGGGGGGAGGATTGATCTAGGTGGATATTGGTGGCCACCCACCTATTCTAACTAGCTCCTCATGTCCATTTTTTATTCAGCACATATTTCTGTAATGCTTTATAATTGTGAGTTATACACTTATGGGGTTGTCTAAAGCTTCACACATTCTCTAGGTGGATACAGGTGGCCTATCGCCTAATCCAACTGGCTTATTTTGTATGCTTTCATGTCAGCACATCTTGTTGTACTTCCAGGGATGTTTTGGGGCCCTAAATGTTGTTTTTTTTACTCGCCATATTCAGACTGTAGACGAAGTTAGAGTCTAATGGTGGAATGTGTAGTTCTCTTAAAGACCTTTCCAACAGGTTATCACGCACCTAAAACGGAGTTCATATGAAAAATTTACAACCACGGGAAGTTGAGGTTCCAAATTACACCAACTTACCCATAGGGCCCACATGACTTTTGGTGTTTCACCTTCTAGGGTTAGATTTTTGGATGTCTAGGTTCTTGGAATTCATGAGTAATATGAAAAGGGCCTCTCGAGCCTCATTGTAATCAATTATGCTCATATGGATACGCATAGAAGCCACATCTCTTCTCAGAGATAGCTACCACCATTCCAACAAGTTTCAGTTCTGTAGTTTTACAGTTTCAACCTATTTCATTATTTAATAGAAGATATTGTTTAGTGGATATTTGTGTCATTCTTCCTATCTCTATGTTTATTATATTCAGTCTATTAATTAGTTCGTTTTGCTCCTAAATATGGATTAGAAATATATTTTGGGCATGGGCCTATTTTGGAGAAGGATCTATTTTGAGGAAAGACCTAACTATTGGAAAGAAAGACCTAATGTTGGAGCACAAGCATCAGGTGGCAAGAAAGAAGCATGCAGAAAAAGAAGGAAAAGAAGCATGCAAGAGGAAAAGCAATGTGGAATGAAGGAAGTTAAGCCTAACCATGATAGGTTTAGGGTTTTTGATAAATATTGTAATGGTTATAAGCCTATAAAATAGTATAAATAAGAACCTAGGAGGTCTAGAAAAAGGGGATGTCAATTAAGGAAAGACGAGGATGATATCACTTTGTGGGATTGTCGATTGTAATAAGTTTGTAGAAGAGTCAAGTAAGGGATATTTATTAGGGTTAGGTCACAGGTTGAGGAGCTTGGTGTGAGCTAGTCTGCCTCATAGAGGGTTCCCACCCTCAATCTTGATTGTAATATTGAATATGTAATGCACTCAACACAATATTTTGAAGAAGAATAAATAAAAGAGCACAGTGCCAAATCTTTGTGGACATAGGCCCAGGAGGGGGTGAACCATAGTAAAATTGTGTGTTATGTGTGATTGTTAATGAATGGCTACTTTTTGTTGATTATTATCTTTTGAATGAATGGTTAAACTAGAATTACCATCATGCATGCATAGGTTTAACGATGAATGAATCATAGAGTACATGAATATTTAATGAGGGTAATGCATGAAGAAGAAAGAACAAAATCCCAAATCCCCACTCATTCCTAGACTGCAAACACTTGAGCATCGCAATCATCCATAAAAGCTATCTCGGGTGAGACTGCATTGTGCACCTTGTGCACAACATTGCCTTCTGGTTTACCAAGATGGCCGATAGTTTTTTAGGGCTTTGTTGGAATCCTGTTGAGATCCGAACCTGGGTCAATTAAAGAAGAGGTAAGAGAAAGAGCCTCAACCAAAAATTGGTTATGTTGTCGGCTGAAACTGCCTAGGATTGAGTGGATGGGATCCGTGGAAGAAATGCGTGGAGGATGAAAGTATAGAAGGGAATGTTTAGGCCATGGAATCCAACAAAGGTGGAGATTGAAAGATGGTTGAAAATGAAGGAACTTGAGTTTGTGCATAATAACAACATAAACCCTAAGTGAACACCGCACAAATATCTTGATAAATACATGTTTAGCAACTTGGATGAGGTATTTTTCTGTGATTTCCAGCATTTTTTGTAGGAGTGGTTAGTGATATTAAAGGAAACCACCCTACAAATCAAATCAGACATCTAGAGTGGAATCTTGTGGAAATCACGTAGTTACATCAAGTTAATAACAAATTTATGCACGTAGTATGTTTATGGTTAGACAATATTGTTGCAAGTTTTATCACCAAATTTGCAGTAGATACTGCGAAGTCCTACACTAGAGTAGAGAAAGATTTTCTAAAGGGACCCAGAGGTAGGTATATCATATCATTTTATACTTCAATCAATATTTTATTGTATGACAACGGTGTGATTACTATGGAATCAGACAACTAAACTTCCCTGCATGCATGGGGGAATGGGGGAAGAACTGACAAGAGGTTGAGAAATGGAGGAAGAGATGGATAAGGGAAAGAAGAAGGAGTTCATGGACCCAATCATGATGAAGAAATACTAGATAAAGAAAATAATGGAAAAACATGGAAAGATTCATAATGAAGTACCCTACCAATATAAAATGAATAATAAGAAGAGAGCAATAGTCGATAGAGAAGACTTGGCAAGTGATGAAGAAGAGGTAGAGGATCTCTGCGTTGTGGAGAAGATTGAGGAAATCCTATATGCATCATATGAAAGGAAAACATGAGTTCCAAGGTCAGGGACAGAAGGCAAAACTCCAATCCAGATCATTGTCAGTGTGGAACCTACAAATCCATGTGCAACTAATACACCAAAAAGAACACTAGGGTTTAGACAACCAAATTTTAGTGGAAGAAATACAACATGACATGCATCCAATCAAGGAGCATCAACTAGAGGAGTCAGTTCAAGAAGTAACAGTCAATTATCTACACCACGTGGAAGTAGTAGTTCAACACAGCTCAAAATGGCAAGACATGATCCCATGATCAGATTACCATAATTTTCAGGAGAGGCATTAGAGGACCCTGAAAAGCACTTATTCATCTATGAGAATATCTGGGAAGCAAATCAGATCACATACGAGGATACAAATCTCGAGAAGTTAGGAATCATATGAAAATACCAC
This sequence comes from Picea mariana, assembly GCA_032191745.1. Classification (NCBI taxonomy): domain Eukaryota; kingdom Viridiplantae; phylum Streptophyta; class Pinopsida; order Pinales; family Pinaceae; genus Picea; species Picea mariana. The sequence goes on from JASDQU010339739.1 coordinate 7,068, forward strand.
ACAATGGACTGGTATATGAGCCTAGATGTAAACAGTTTGCGGGGAATACCAAAGACTATTATAGACATGAAAAAACTACTGGTAAATGAATTTCAGAAGCCCAACTCAAAAGACCAGTATATGAATGAAATGATTGAAATAAGGAAAAAACCAGGTGAGTCTATTTAGGAGATTGATCAGACGTTTAAACGTCTGAAATATAAGTTGAAGTATGAAATTATTGACATGCAACACAGGCACTTATTTGTGAACTAAATGTTACCACACTTGAAATACCCGTTAAGACAGCAGAAGTTTCAAACTTAGGCAAAGGCTATGTAGGCATATTTACAACTGGAATAGAACCATTATCAACAGACAAATCTAGAAATAGATGAGTTGAAGGAGGATTTGAATAATCTAACATTTCAACTTAACAAAAATAAGGGTAAAGAGAAAAGAGAAGTTGTTTGGTGTACCCTATGCGGGACAAAAGGACACCATAAGAATGATTGTCCAACTTTCATGCAGTATATGGCGACAGGGGTGCCAAACCCATTTCCAACAAGAGGACCATGGTGCAATATTTGTAAGACACATGGGCATGATCCATATCATTGTCCAATGATGCAGAAATATAAGATAGTACCAAAAAGTTCATATTACAATTTTTGCAAATCAGTGGATCATGATGATAAGGATTGTAGGACAATGGAGCTAATGAGATAAAGAACTTCAAATACATATAGGGTGAAACCAAAAATGATAAAAAGACAATTTTTACCTCAATTCAACCAGGTACCGCCACCATACAATAATGCACAGCAACAATACAACAATGCACAACCACAATACAATAAGGCACAACCACAATACAATAAGGCGCAACCACAATATAATATCGCGTAGTATAACCATGTACCTCAGTACAATGCCCCACGTAGAGATAAAGGTGGATATAGAGGTGGAGGAAGAGGTAGAGGATGATTTGGATGAGGAAGAGGACCATTAGCGTGCGACAACTTCCAACAACCAGGACATTATGCAATGGATTGTCCACTCCCAACAGCGACATGCATGTACTATCGCGCAACATATCATGACACAGAAGATTGTATAGCAGCAATACAACAATGCACAACCACAATACAATAAGGCGCAACCACAATATAATCTCGCGTAGTATAACCATGTACCTCAGTACAATGCCCCACGTAGAGATAAAGGTGGATATAGAGGTGGAGGAAGAGGTAGAGGAGGATTTGGATGAGGAAGAGGACCATTAGCGTGCAACAACTTCCAACAACCAGGACATTATGCAAGGGATTGTCCACTCCCACCAGCGACATGCATGTACTATCGCGCAACATATCATGACACAGAAGATTGTCTAACACTCTTCAGGAAGATACAGGAAAAAAGAAACCAGAACAATCAGAATGTCTAATGGATCTCTGCAGAATCCATGGACGATGGAAGAAACATCAATATATTCACTTGAGAAGGATCCAAGACGAGAATTGATGTGGTAACATGAGATCCATATCGTCAACAGTGGGTTAAGAAGAACATTGAGCCATAGAAGCAATTTGACGCGTGGAAAGAAAAGGAAACATTTAAGGAATCTAGATAGGAGTGTCTCAAGCATAATGTTGCATCTACATCAGTCATGAATCAACCTCAAAACCCACCAATATATGGGATTTCGTTCTCAATGGATCATACCAATAAAGAACAACCTCTAGAGAAAGTAAGTACCATAAAGACTTTTATGCAATCTTGCGTTAAGTTATTGAATGAACCATAATTTTTTAAGGTCTTAAAAATATGCTAGAAAGATGTAACATAGAGGTGGAAGGGAAGTTAGAACATAAAACAATCAATCATCTCCATACAAGAAGAAGGAAAATCAAAGAATTCAGACTGAATGCCAACATTGGGGATTTCAATATGTGTGATGTTATATTGGATTTAGGCTTTGAAGTAAATGTCTACCCTAAGAAGATGTGGTAGTGTATGGGGGAAGCTACCTTAGGCTATTCACTTGTCCATATGAAACTAGAAAATCAACACAGGGTGTTACCTATTGGAAGACTTAAAGGTGTGACAGTAGATTTGGATGGAGTGCGCACTATAGAATATTTTCAAGTGATCCCTCAGAAGGAGAAAGGTTTGTAGAAGCCACTTGTTTAGATATGGAATAAATAAACCAGATGTATAGAACCACTGCATGACAAGAGGATTATGTTAACCCAACTACATATGGGGTACTCAGTTGGAGAAGCATTACATCATGTGCTTTCGACTCAGACATAGGTTTGGATAATTGGCAACAATGGTTACATGAAGTTTCCACAAGGATGTGTGCAAGAATAGATCGTGCAGTAAGATGGGTTGGTACAGAGATAAGAGAACCTCCCATCTTTCATGGGATAAATGACTTAGAGGAATTATTGACAAAATATGAATATGAAGTATTAGAAAATCAGAGGCTCTTAGCCCTAGATATTGTGGTCAATGCAACACCTACAAGGTGGTGGGTTGCACACAAAGAAACAAATCAGGACTCGTATCCGTGTAAATGATTATTGCACATTAGATTTGGCGTAGAATAGGGAAGCAATAAAATGCAAAGGTATGATGGGAAAGGAACACCAGTGGAACAATTGGAGAACTGAAAGACAAAATGGAGGATGACACCACCAAAGGAATGGCCTCACCACTTTATCCATACATTGGAAGGAATCCCAGGGAACTGGTATATAGATTAGGAGATGCGCAGAGGCACTACATAATGGACAAGGTTACAATAGAATTTTGTAGTAATTTTCTCATTTGAACATGAGAACCCCAACATTGATTCATTTATGTAGTTAATACGGGGAATGATATTTATTGATGAAACAGAGGTTGAAATCATGACAAAATATCAACAACAGAACAGAAAGACAGTCAAAGAGTTACTTTCATGCTATCATGTTGAAGAAGAAGCACCAGATGAACATGATCCACACAACATTCAGATTATAGAGATTGAAGGAGAAAGAGAGTTGGAAGGTCCATCTCTGGAATAAAAAGTATTTGTTGCACCAATCAAAGTTAAGAAAATCAACAATGGGACTACTGACAATCCTAAAATGGCTAGTATTGGAAACCACTGGGATGAGCAAAGAGTAGAAAGAATAACAAAGTTATGACGCGAATACAGTGACCTATTTCCAACAACCTTTACATAGATGAAAGGCATAGAAGGGGAGCTAGATGAGATTAAAATACCCCTCAAACTTGAGGCTAGACTTGTCAGGCAGAGACCTTACAGACCAAATCCAGTGTATAATAGAAGTTGATCGAATGTTGAAAGTTGGAATTATAGAACCAGTTGAGGAATCTGAATGGATCAGTCCTATGGTAGTCCAAGAAAAGAAGCAAGGGGGGATAAGGATTTGTGTGGATATAAGGAAACTTAATGATGTTTTTTTACATGACCCTTTTCCTACCCCTTTTACATATGAGGTTTTAGAGAATGTGGGAGGCCAGGAAGCATATTCGTTCATAAATGGATTCTCAGATTACCATCAGATCAAAATAGCTCCAAAGGACATATATAAGACTACTTTTGCTACAGAATGGGGATCCTACCAATATACAATCATTTCATTTGGGTTGAAGAATGCACCATCTATGTTCTCAATATTAGTCATAGCTGCTTTTAAGGAATTCATACATCAATTTCTATAAGTATATATGGATGATTGGATTCTATATAGTCTTTTAAAGGACCATGTAGAAGTTTTAATACTAATGTTGGAAAGATGCAGGCAATGTCAGATATCATTAAATATCAAGAAATGCATTTTTGGTACACCTTTTGGAATATTTTTGGGACAGATAGTGTGTAAACAAGGTTTACTAGTGGACCCTACTAAGACTGCAATCATTGTGAATTTACCACCACCAAAGTCAGTGTGTCAGTTAAGAGCAACACTGGTACATACCTCTACTAGTCATGTTGGAGATTTTCTACTAGCCTCTGCAAGTCATGCTAGGAGCATGTCACCAGCCACTGTAAGTCATGTTGGGGGCATTCATATGATTGAGAAGCCTAGACATCTCAGACGTAAGACTAGATTCCTTTGTAGGACTTACAAAGGAAGTCACCTTACTCATTTGTGTCCTATTATTGTTGGGATACCAAAAGCGTGGGGCTCACCTAAGGACCCTTTGGGTTCTAAGGCATCTATGGTTTCACAACACTTCATTCCTTCTTTGGTTGATACAACAATCATGCCAACACAATATTTGGTTGACACCTCTTTTCCTTTAGGGGTTGATGCATCCTTTGACCTTGTTGTCTCACATTCCGTTCAACCTATGGTCGTGTCGATGAAATCTTTGATTGACACCTCTCCTATGTTTAGGGGTGATGCATCTCTTTACCTTGTTTTCTTGCATCTTGTTCAACCAACGGTCGTGTCAATGCAATCTTCGACTGACACCTCTCCTATGTTCAGGGGTGATGCGTCTCTTGACCTTGTTGTCTCACATCTTGTTCAACCAATGGTTGTGTCGATGCAATCTTCGACCGAAAAAACTCTTGTTTTTTGGGGTAATGCACCTCTTGAAATTGTTGTCTCACATCCTGTTCAACCAATGGTTGAGGAAGTGGTCGTATCAATGCAATATTCAATCAACCCCACTCTTCTCTTGGAGAGTGACAAGTCTAAGGAAGCGGTCGTGCCAATGCAATTTTTGGCGGATCTCAATCTTTTGGTTCTAGTTCTACACCTTCTATGCAATGTCCTTAGCATTTCTATTACTTCACCTTCTAAACAAGAGAGACTTTTACTCTTCCTAAGTTCTCTCCCTCCAAAACTTGATGAGGTTCCCTTTGATTGGGATGGTCTTGTGAGGTATCCAATGCCTTCGCATATGTCTTTTCTAGGAAGAGACATTATCCTATATATCACGGAGACGATAAGCTCTGTTATCACTTTGTACTCCTTGACTTGGAGAGCTTTGGGTATTCCAGAGCTTGTGTCGGTTCTTCATAAGATACTGACATTCCACAGAAGATCAGTACGGGAGCCTTGGCCTCCCCCATGGCTTTCTGCCTAGAATATTCCAAACGAGTCTTAGTTAAGCTCTTTTCCAAATCATTATTAAAAATTGAAAAGATCATCGATTGATTTGTCCCTTTCACACTCGTTAAAATTGGATTTGAATGATCATGAGTCTTAGTTAAGCTCTTTTCCGACTCGCTATCAAAAATGGAAAAGATCGTCGAGTGAACTTGTCTTTTTCACACTCGTAAATTGGATTTGAAAAGACGTCTATTTGGAACAAGTTTACCCCTTTTCACACCAAGTACACTAAAAGATTAAAAAAGGACATTTTTTGTCGTTAAATTGTGATTACATCTCAT
>JASDQU010339744.1:869-12419 GCA_032191745.1 Picea mariana
TTATTCCATTAGTTGTAATTATACCTTCTAGTCTCCTATATATACCAAAGAGACTTTTTCATTTGGAATCATCTTGTACTTGAACATTTACGTGGGGTAAAAGGAGGTTTCCCCCTCAAAGAGGCTTATTATCTGAAATTATCTCTTTTTCAAGGAATTGAGTACTTATTTTGAGGTTTTTCTATGCTATATTGATATTTGGTTCTTAACAGAAACCATCTATGAAGGAAGAAGCTTCATTTCCCACCACATGATCATGGACTTCATCACTAAAGGGAGTAGGAAAAGGGTCATGTCCATAGGCTAAGTTTAAACTTATGTAATTAACACATACTCTTGTATCATCAATACCCTTCTTGCTCTGTATTACAATGGGACTAATCCACTCGGCCTGATCCACATGAAAAATTAACCCAACTGCAAGCATTCTATCGATCTCTTTCTTAACCTTTTATTTGAATCTAGGATTCATGCGGTATGACAAGTGTTTGATTGGATTAGCATTAGGATTTAATTCTATATTCATCTCTCCCAAATCTCCCTTAATCCCTTTTATCTCTTAAAACTCTTAGGAAATAAATCCTCATAGGCCTACAACATAGATTGTATCTCTATCATAGTTTTCTCATCCTAGTAGTTCCCTATAGATGCCATCTTAGGATGCTCCTCACTCTCGATATTCACTTTCCAAAACTTCAAAGGATGGGTATATGAACTACTGGTATAAACTAATAGGGTATCCTTAACTTCTCTTGTTCTTGTGGATTCCTGAAACGTCAAATTTCTAAGTTCTTCTAAGTCCTTAGGGTCTTCATGATTCTTGTCAACCTCGCTACAATCCATGTGTATTGGTGTAGGAGATGGATAAAAACTATATTGATTTCATGCTCAAGACAAAATATCGATGGATGCTTAGGATTGAACTCATTACTAAGAAACATTTTCTTAATTTGTTGCAATACAGTTGTGATTTCCAAAGAATTATCAGAAAAAGAGAAATCATGGCAGAACTGACTCTCTAGTATCTTCCTACATGCAATTTTCCTTCTAGTCTCCTCATGCACATACCAGTATTTTGGAGTTGTTCCCAAAGAATGGAATAAATGATGTGTCTACAAATAAGAGGGAAGTTTCGCATATTTCCATACTCTAAGACAATTCTCAATATGCTCAATTGGATTGGATAGTCCACCATATGTTTCCAAGGCTAGAAACTAACCTTTTATCTTCTGATATTTACTCAACTGGTAAAATTGCGATGATAGAAGGAAGCATAATTATATGGAAATATTGACCTCATCTGAAGAAGAAAGCATTCCTTTGTGGGTATCTCGCCACTTGGATGGGGAAGACTTCAAATCTATTTCAGGTGTTGAGACTCTCTTTTCTGCCAAGAGCTTATTCTCTACATCGATGAGAAAACTGTGTAGATATGAGGTGCAATCATATGTTGGATAATCACGTATCTCAGTTCCAATCCACCTTATTGATCTGACGGCTGTGCAACCTCTAGAAAAAATATCATATTGTCCTTGTTTCCAATAATTGAATGATGCTTCAGAGTCTTCATCCACCGATTGGATGCTCCTCTAGCTAACTAATCCATCAAGGATGGGATTGATATAATCAACTCATTTCCTTACAGTCAGAGTATAAAACTGATCAAGGATATCTTCCTCCAATATATTATCATCCATTGGTTCAATGTACCTTGGACCTTGATATGGATCTAGGGTTTGAGTGACCTTCATTCCATCATACTTGAAAGTCATATTTCCCTTTTTAATATCAATGAGAACATAGTTTTCATAATCCCAATCAATGCATAATAGAGATGGATATGGGTCCTTCTCCCCCATTATTTCAATAGCCTCAAAATTAGATACTATTTTGATGCCAACTAAGTCTACTTAAATGTTTTGCAGTCTTCCTACAAGATAAATGTAGTACTAATTTGCCATCCTCAATTGAATAGGGGAATAGACTAGCTTGGGCTCTCCCATTTCTTGCCAAGTCTTGTTTGGAAATATGTTGACATGAGAGCCCAAATCCAACATAACATTCTTGATCTCATTGTTATCGATATGAGCATTCAACCTAAACTCTCTTTGACCTCAAAGGAAATGTTCCATGTGGGTTTTGGTGATGAATCTTTTTGTTGGTCAGTTCCAGGTGGCGGTGTTACTATTTGAGGTGAATAATTGGATGACAAACATGTAGTCATTGTATCCTCTACATTGGGTTGTTCATTACCAATATCCCCATCATTACGAAGTGACCTTGCCTCATCTAAAAGTTGAGTTTCATGTTGTGGAACAATCACACTAACATGGGTTCTATAAATGGCTTTGTTCTTTCTTTCTGAAGCCTATAATAGTCCTTCTTCAGCCGAATCAATCATTTCTCCCGGAGCTTCCTCATAGATGATATGTATTGGGAATGTGTGAGTTGTCCTTGAACCTTCATCATAATCATCATATATGGTTATTAAATCAACAAGGATTGGGGGTAAACCTGTTCTGGTTGATTCCCTTGATGATCTTTGTGGTGTTCTAGTTATTGTAGGTTTCTCCATTTGTGTTTGTAGTGAACTTGGGTTGACCTGAGAAATTATCCCCTTTGGTGGAGTTGTTTCTGTAGTGTTTGGCCATGTTGCATGAGTGTCTGTATCAATTAGAAAAATCCTTGGAGGCTCTAAGATTTAAAGATAAGGGGTCTGAACCACCGCTTTCATAAACCTTTCTACCTCGGCCAGGAACATTGTTCCTCTTATTACTTCGTATGCTTCTTCCACTGCTCTAACTTCATCTCGTGCTCTAATAGTTTCCTCCCCCATATGCTCTATCATTGCAAATTTCTCTTGCACTGACGTAGATTTAAACTTTGTAAGTTCCGGGTTGGATTTTCTTTGAACAACCTCTTCCCAGTCTTGAGCATTTTCAGTGAAGAGAACATCTTCATAACTGTCATGGGAATAAGGCCAATGTGATGCCACCTGCCTTGCATGCTAGGGTACTATCCCTTTGGGATCATGTCTTTGAAACTGGCCTGTAGGGAACCTGTATTCCAAGTGGATCAGAACTTCTTACTTGGCATGTGAGGTGTCCTTGACTATATAATACCTGATATGGAAACCACAGGGTATAAAATACCTCTTCTTATCCTTCACTAGAGAGCCATTGAAACCCTATAAAATGGTCTGGTATCATATTTCCCCCAACAAAAAATGGTCTGGGACATGAGCAGGAAGCAGATGTGGGGCACCGATAGCTCCCAAAATCCTGATATAAGTGTTCTTTTCATCTAGATACCAATGACCTACTTTGTAAATCATTTTCTTGGTTGCTACTGAAAGCCTTGGAAAATCTTGCCTAAAAATAATGAAATGTATTCTAGATATCAACTCATCACATATCATGGCATAAAATTTATTATAATTGTTTTCCCATAGAATGCCAAAATAGACATGTACTGGTAAATAAAAAACACGTCATCTCAGATTCATACTTGAGAAGACATTCCTCACATAGATCACGTCCATCTAGAAGGATTCCATAAAAAAGGATGGTGTTTCTCCTTCGTTTGTCTTCTAAGACTGTTAAATAGTGATTCTCAGTTTCTTAAAAATAATGCCCCCCCAGTTGAAACTATTCCCAAAGACCACAACTGTATATGCAAGGGGAATCCAGGATTCTAAAACTATTGAGCAATCATTTTCTCCATACAATCAACAAATCAACGCCATTAAGTACTTGTATGGTTCCCTGAGATTTGTTGTGTTGTACCATCCATTTATATTTTTCAATAATTTATTATCCTCCCTCCACYAGGAAGATAGTAGTTGACTGATGTTATGTTGCTCGTAGAAATTCAATATTTTTTCTGGGTCTCTAAGCTTGTAATACTTTTTCACTTCCACTGGAAGGAACACACCAATGCATTCCCCTTCCGTACTATTTATTACACATTTATCAATATATGTATGATCAATTATATACCCTATGGTTTCTATATAAGGAAAAATAGAAGTTTGGCATGCCACCTTGTGTAAGGACGATCATCTAATGTTTGGAAAAACTTGGTAATCTAAGTCCCTGACTCTTGGTACACTGTGAGGTGTAAAATTTGGATAATATTCCTGATGAATTTTGTTGTAGAGGTCACCCCAATGTGGGAGAAAATAATTAGATGAGGTTCTTTCATCTGTATCTCCGAATGTTGGTGTTTGGGTGAACTACTTCTTAGTTTATATTCAGATCACGGGTTCTTCTTTCGGTCCAAATTCCAACTCTCTAGCTACTATTGGGCTTGATCCTTCTCCAATTTCTGACTCTTTCCCTTTGGGTGTCCTCAGTGAGCACCTGGTTATTTTACTTCAAGGGGGAATCTTTCTTGCATGATAATGCCACTCCGAGTCACAAGAAATTATAGTAAATCATGAAATTTTGGAGATGTATAACACTTAACAAATCATAACAAATTTTGATGTTTACCTTCTTTGCAGATAACCTAGTCTTACTAGTATTTTCACGAGACGATGTTGGAAGTGAGATTCTTGGTATTTTTTCTCCTTCTTTTGATTAAAAATAAAGCTTTTTGAATGAATGTGAAATTGGGAGAACAAGAGAAATGGCATTACAAATTAAAATTTCTAAATCTCTGAGACTTACCTTGTCACGTCCAACATTAAATTGGATGGTGTACAATGTATTTTTTGTAAACTTCAGAAATCAAACAAAATCTGTTCCACGCTTTGGATTTAAATGCTTTGCGATCCGACAGTGCGGGTGGACCATTGTTTTGAGTTCATCGGTGATTTCTGATTTAGATTTTGATTGGCACACAGTGTCGGAGATTGGGGAATTATTTATGTGTTGCTTGCCTTCGACCACATCTTGTTGACACTGATGACTATTTAGTGGGGGATCCTTAAACAAACTATTTTTGTTTCACAAGTTTCGAGGGAAATGGTATTGCGAGAAAACCAATGTTAAATTGGTGACCCTAACCTTTTGAATTAATTGTTCTGGAATTGTTTCAAAACCTAGAGGCAATCCCCTGCACAAGTTATTTAAACATAATCTCCGTCTGATGACTAGATTTGTGCTTGAATGGATGGATGGATTTTATTGAACCAAAAGGACGAATGAACCTGACTTCTCTATAATATCAACGTCGAGAAAAATGATTTTGTTACGTGCTTTATTTGGTTCAAAATTCATCGATGGATAATGTGTGCATTGACATCGATGGTACGTTCTAATCGTTATGCTCTTGTCTTATTGGTAGAAAAAATATGATGTCGGATTTCATTTCCGTAAAGGATGACATACGATGATGACGTGGCTTCCAATGTGAAAATTAAGTTTCATAGGATGACATGTAAGTTGTTGTGATGACATGGATGGTTTGCGTGGCTAGACACGTGTCATATGACATGGAAGATGCGGAAGGTGACATGGTCAACCCATCAATGGTCAGGTTTTGTTATCGATGACTAAAACTCCTTCTCTTTGCTCATAATTCATCGACATCGAGAGGAATCTACCTGTTTTATGCTTGAATTACATGGATCATCACCGATGCCGATGGTCTATCGATGATCAATGAAACCCATTTTACTTCTGGGCATGTTAACACTTTTCACCGTCGACCGATGGCTTATTGGAGATCATCAATATTCTTTTCCACTTCAAAAATGTACACAATATTTTTCCCCGATCCCAATTATTGGTACTTCTTTTAAAAAAAAAAATTCCCAATCCCTCAATGAGTTCATTGGAAATTCTTGGAAAAGGTCATGATTTTCTTGTCTTTGAATCCTTTCTTTGGATTTTCTATCCTGGTGCAAAACATATTTTTTTGTTGTTGTATTTTCTTGAGGTTTTAAATGCACAAAAAACAAAGGAGAAAAATTGCATGAACTTAACAAAGGATAAATTTGAAACCTATGTGAAGCCAAAAGAAGAATATGTAAGATAACAAAAGGAAAAGTGGTACCCAAAAATTGAAAATTTTAAGGGGTTGTTGGGGACCCAACATAACTTAGCACCATTCAAAGGCTAAGGTATTCCAATCTTCAAGATTTCTAGGATCATGTGACCCAATGTCTCACCTATTTGGAAAATGTCAAAGTAAAAAGGTAGCGATGTATGGAGTTCAAATAAGCATGCATGAACTCAAAAAATGGAAAGTAGAAGAGAAATAAATTATAGAAGACTTGTCCAAAATGACTGAAAGAGAAATCCAAAGTAATTATGAAACACTATCAAGCAAAGAGCACATCGCTCAAAAAATATATCATTACTTCCACGAATAATTGCAAATTCTTACACCTTGTTGTAGAAAGAGTGATAGAAATATATAACTTCTCACCACTTCAGGATTTAGGTTCACCGTGGTCCATGGCATATGTTTTATATGAGTTGGAGTAAAGTATTAGAGGTAGGGGAATTGCAATTGGAGTGACTCCCAAGATCTCCAAGGAGGTCCTCCAAATAATATATTGCTAACCCTTCCAAAAAAATCAATTTGATTAATTCTTTCCTTATCATACTTAAGATGAAAATGGGACCCATGCTTAAGGAACTGTTTTCCTACGGAATTTCCTTTGAACAACTGATTTTTAGGAACATTGTAGGAATATCTTCTCAACATGAGGTGTGGGAAACCTACCTAGAATACAAAACACATGGTCGACTATGACCATAGTGAAATATAAATTTTGATTTAAAACATTCTTTATAAAGAATAAAGGAAGGAAGTTGAAAAGTCTATAATTTCCAAAAGGAATCCAACAAGACAAAGCATTTATAGACTAAACATCTATAAGAGACAATCAACTTTCTATAGAAGGGGATTTTTGATTGTTGATATCTTGTAAACTCTTTTCTAATATTTTCATGAGAAGAATCCCCTAGGGATAATTTTGAAAGAGGAGCATTGGTGTCTAGTGTTTTTTATGCTAAGAACTATTTTTGGTGTTTAATATTTTACTGAGATCACTGCAATATAGTATCTATCTATTGTAGACTTTTCTACATGAATATTGTAGTTCTTTATTTTCTTTTTTGAAATGCTTTCTTTGGCACGATGAATGTGAGGTTGTGAATGGTAATGTAATAACATAATTTTATTTATTTTATTTATTTTTTATTTATTTATTTTTACTGCTTGTTCATATCTATATATATATGTTTTATTTTTTCTTGAATATCTCCCTATTCTAGAAAGTACTAACATACATATAAAAATGATTGTGTATTCACTAGTTAAAATTTTCTCCTAGCTAGGAAATGTTAAATAGAACTACATTTTTCATATAGACTAATAACATTCCTAATTTCTTATTTCACACTCCTTTTCACATTCAATAGTAATGACTATAAGATCATAATCCAAATGGGTTCCCTATTCCAAATGCTGTGAAGGCTAATTGGGACTCTAAATCAGGGAGAATCCCTTGCTATTGAATATGATACTCTTCTTGTGACAACAATGTTGTAAACAATGAATTTATTGATAGAATCAATTTCTGAATTCCTTTATGTATTCATGAAATCAAAATGAATAATATCATATCAAATATATATTATCAAGTTTAGTGTAATCAATTACTCTATAGAAATTTGACAAAAGATAGGTGACTTCCTCTTTATCATGCACCTTTTTCTTTTTGATTTGGAGTAGTTTTCCTTCCCTTTTTTTTTCTCATCTCATTGGTCATCCAAAACCACCATGTCTACTGTGTTGTTAATTTTATTGATGTACTCACTATAATAATATAACGACTCTTATACTTTGTACCCTTTCTCCATATATCCCTCTCGTGTTTCCCTTTGTCAAATAAAACCCTCCAAATGCTTCATGTATGAAGAACATTGAAGAACGTGACACCACCCCATATAATTCAACCTCATCAATTAGGTGAATTATAATATGTACTTTAAGTCCATGAAAATCATGGGTAGTTACTTTAAATGTGTTGAACTTGCACATAATATATCTAGTTGGGAATTGACATACACAACTGCAGAGAAAATAGAAGAGAGGAGAAGTAGGAGAGAAAGAATGGAAGAATTCTCATTAACCAAATGAATGAATGATAATTTACACATGATATACTCTATATAACTCAACTAATGGGCACTAGCGGAGAAGAAAATGTGCCATAATGGTGGTATAGAGTGATCTGTACACACACTAGAAGTTATGTGAGTAAACTGCCACCTAGTCTAGTCTCTCTGGTAGTTACGGGAGTGAACTTCCACCTAGTTGAGTTAACTAGTCTATCAGTCTTCAGTTAACTAACTGGAACATAGTGAAGTGAGTAGGAGATAAGGAAATCATGAGTAATGCGCTATTCCGGTGATGTTCCCAAGGACAATGCACATTAGCTGGTGATGATCCCAATGCTGCATGGCGATAATCCCAATGTAGCATCTAGAATCTCCTCAACTGATCAAACTGAAGTGAAAACTGAAGATAACATTCTCCCATAAAATTTAGGAGACTTCATAATGACTAATAAAAATAAGAAAAACCTTAGGAAAAATAAATCCTAGGTGTGTGTGAAGTACCTCCAACACCCCTTGAACATCACTATGGTGAAAATAAAGAATGGGTCTCAACAACGAGGCCATGTTAGGTACCCAAATACAAAGAAATACACTGAAATAAATGAGGAAATAGGGAAAACCTCATGGAAACCCCCCCCATCAAAGTACAATGTATGTAAAAAATAAAACTATAGTTGTTAGGCAACTATGTCCTTCACTCCAAGACGACTTCGCAGAGAATGGAACTTCTGCTCAATGAAGGTCTTGGTGAATATGTCCATAGTCTATTCTGTTGAAGGAAAAAACTGCAGGTCGATGATTCCCTCATGTACTAAGTCCAAAATTTAGTGCATGTGGATATCTATTTTCTTCATCCATTTCCTCTGAACCAGATCTTTGCAGAACTTCAGAGTGCTCTAGTTGTCACAACAGATGACGATCGACCGATGAAACTAAATTCCCAACTCGGTGAGAAAATGTTGTAGCCACATAGCTTGAATGGTTATGTTCACTACCCCTATGTACTATGCCTTGGATGAAGATAGAGAAATATCATCATGCTTCTTTCTCAACCAAAAAATAGGCCCATAACCAAGACTAAGTGAGTAACCAGATGTGGAGTTGTGATCAATGTTATCTCCAACCCAGTCATAATCAGTAAACCCAATGAGATCTAATGTAGAGTCTTCTGCATAATTAATCACAAAGATGATGGTGCCATGTACATATTGAAGGATACACTTTGCAACCTTCCAATGTAGCTCATGTGGCTCATGCATGAACCTGGAGACTGCTCCAACTTCATATGAGAGGTCTAGTCTAGAGTGTGTGAGATACAACAATCTCCCCACTAGTTTTCTGTAAAGTGTGTTGTCAACAAGTGGAGTGTCCTCACCATCCTCAAGTATAACTCCTGATAGGAAAGGAGTCAAGGTAGACTTGCATTCTGTCATGTGAAATATCTCAAGGAGAGCTCGTGCATACTTGGCCTGAGATAGTTCAATTCCTGAAGCATCTTGACTTATCTCGATTCCAAGGAAGAAATGTTGTGGACCCATGTCCATCATCAAGAATATTTCATGTAGAATCCTCTTGACTACATCAATCACTAAAGTCAAGCAACCAGTGATTATAAAATCATCAACATACATAACTAGGAGTAGAAGTGAATCAATAGTCCTGAGCATGTAAACATTCGGGTCTGATTTACAATGTACAAAGTTTTGTGACAACAGGTAGGAGTCCATATTGGAATACCATTCCCTCGGAGCCTTCTTGAGGCCATGAAGAGACTTCTTCATTAGACATACCAAAGATGAATCCTACATAAATCCCTATGGATGCTCCATATAGATATCCTTAGGTAGATAACCATGAATAAATGCATTCTTCACACCCATCTGATGGACTTCCCATCCCTTGGATTCCGCAATGGCAAGTGACAAACGTATAGAATCCATATTTGCTACTGGAGCAAAGGTCTCATCATAGTCAATGCCATGCACCTGCTGAAAGCCTTTGGAAACAAGTTTCCTTCCCAAAGGAAGGGGAACCAAATCCCAAGTCTAGTTCTCGAGGAGGGAGTTGTACTCCTCCTACATGGTGGATTCCCAAAAGGGATTTCTAGTAGCCTTGCCATAAGATTGTGGATATGAAGACTGAACCAAGAAATGATGCCTGGGTGGAACAGGTTCAGTGGTAGTGAGTGAAAGAGGAGGCTCCTCGAAATCATATCTATTCCTCCTAGTATTAACTGGATCTCCAACAATATCCCCTGCATCTTAAAGAGTAGTTTGGGACCACTTGAGCCTCTGCTCTGGCTCTGCATCTGTATCTGGATGCAATGAATCTTCATTTGACTATAATGACTTTGTATATGGATCATCTGAATCCTCTGAATCAAAAATATCATCTAAAGAAGATTTGGCGTGTGCATGCTCATCATCTCTGATGGGTGGAAGAACAAAAATGTATGGATGCGGCTATTGAGGTACATGCGAGACAATTTCCTCGAATTGGACACTATTCTCATTGATGAGCCGGTCCAAGAAAATACAATGAGTTTGTATCCCTTCACACCGTTGGGGTATCCAACAAAGATATACTCTGTGCTCTGTGGATCAAGTGCCTTCCTCTTCTTAGAGGGAATCTTGGTCCATGCATGTGAACTGAAAATACGAAAGTGGGTCACTTTCAGTTTGAGACAGCTCCAAGCCTCCTAGGTGGTTTTATCATTGACATATCTATGGGGAGACCTAGTTTGGATGTAGGTTACACAATTAAGTGCTTCAACCCATAATATATATGGAATTGACTTTGCATGTAGCATGCAATATGCCATCTCTTTTAGAGATCTATTTTTTCGCTTAACAACTTTGTTTTGTTGTTGAGTATAGGGAACCATGTTATGCAAATGAATCCCTACCTCATGAAAAAGATTATGTATCTCATGTTTGACATATTCTCCCCCATTATCAATTTGGAGGATTTTGATTTTATTTCCTAACTATGTCTCAACAAGGTCTTTGAAATCTTTGAGGTGTTGAAAGACCTCTGATTTTCGCTTGAGAAAGCAAATCCATGTGAAGCATGAGAAATCATCAGCAAAAATTAGCACGTACCTTTATTTACTGATTTATGGATGCAAAAAAGGGCCCATGATATCACTTTGGATCAGATCTAAAGGAGAGGAATCCTTTTGAGTCTTTCCTTTGTCAAATTTCTCTTGAGGGTGTTTTCCAAGAACACATCCCTCACAAATTCCTTTGGAGAAGTGGATGGCAGGTAGACCATCAACCATTCCTTGATTTCTAGGTTTTTTCATATATATGAAATTTAAATTCCCAAACCTTTCGTGCCATATCCTACTACTTTCATCAGCAAGGGTAAACAATAATCCAGAATCTGGTTCAATAAATTCAGAAAATGTGTAAAGTCTAGATTGATGATTTACCTCACAAATAGCAACCATGGAACTAGTTTGCATGTTATA
>JASDQU010339745.1:0-12468 GCA_032191745.1 Picea mariana
TTATAAGTATATCAACTCATTTGCAGTCATGTTTTTTATGCCATCATTAGTAATGTTGTCTACATGGATGATAGTGGCTTCAGTGAAATGTGACATAGTTCAAATGGCTAACAATATGCTGTCAGTTGTCATGATTGTGTTACAGCTGATCCTGATAAGACAGGTGCACAAGACATATTTTAGAGATAGAGGACAAGCTGGGTGGCCTATCCTGAGCTTGTTGACTGGTCAGTAACCTTTTAGGGAGCAAAAGGTCTTTTAATGGGGAGGTGTGATCCATAATTGGATCCAGGAGCTTGATGGGGCTCAGAAAGGCTTAAAAATCAAAGTTGTTGAATGCTCAAGAAAATGACATGATCATGCAGTGCTCGTTGCAAGATTTTCGACGACGCAAACAGATTCTAAATTCGACATTGTATTCGAAAGTTATCGCATTTGGAAGTTTTGCATAAGGAGGTAAAAAGTCAATTGGTCAAAGGACACGTGGCACATTCTGGAGTTGGCACATGGCATGAACAAGGTGACGTGGAAAAGTGCATAATCAACACATGGCAGGTTGCATAGGTGACAAGTGGCAGAGTTCTATGTGGACACTTGACATCTGACTGGTTTCTACATGGGCCAATCCCATGACAACACGTGGCATGTTGAGATTAGTAAAATATGGTTTGGATATTCCATATTTCCCAAGTCTCGTGCCATAAAATATGGTATTCAAACCATAAAAATACGTCGAATATATTCTTGCCATGAACTTTTGTTATGGGTAAAAAAAACTTTGTAATATATGGTTAATTAACCATAAAAAAACAAAAAAAAGAGTGCGCTCAAGTCATAATTTCGTGTCACGATTTTATTATATGGTTTTCAAACCTTATAATAAGGCACTCATTCCCGATTTTTATGCCACAAGTGGATAGAACCATATCTTAAGGTATATTTCCCAGACTTCAAGTCAAGAAATCGTGGGTTGTTGGGATTTGATCTCACAACCTCACATTATTTAACCAAAAGATTTAACATTGCACCAGGAGGTCGAATTGATGTAGATGAAAGAAGAACAATGTTATTTATGCAGAGAAAACCAACGAACTAGGAGAAATTTGGAGGCCATTTCCAGGAGCTATACTCGGTCTTTTTCAGTGCCGTCATTTGTGTTGTATTTTTTAGGCCGAGCAGAACACAGTGAGACCAGTATGAGGTCCATTTGATGTACTTTTGTTGTACTTTGCAAGCATTGAAGATTTAATAAAGAAGCCTCCCCCACTGAGACAAAGGCCCAGAGACTTAGGCAATTTTGTGCCGAACTCCGTTATCACTACTCTTGTTATGGTTTGTTGTTCTTATTGCTTCAGTTTAGATCTGTATATTTTCTTATGGCTGCTATGTTTCTTCATTAAATTCATCCTCTTTCCTTCAGCTTCTTAAATGGTTAATAAACGCATGCAAAAATAACTCAACCACAATCATTAAAAGATCTTTTCAGATCAAGTGGTATCAGAGCTAGTTGACGTTTGGATTTGAGTTTTGCATGTTAACTAGGGAAACCGTACAATGTGGTGAAGATGAGCTTGTTGCAGAGAATCCATTAATTGGATTGAGAAAGAGAGCTTCTCACAACGAGAAGATGGCATCAGAAGAGGGAATTTCTCTTTATGAGAAAGAGTTTCAAAAAAATTTCCTTTCTATGTCGAAGATGGTGAAAGTTTTGTATGAGGATTACGTGGAACGAAAGAGACCGGTTCTTGGCAAATCTTCAAAGGGAAAAAGTGAGGAGGAAGAGGATGCTCCTCAGATTCCTCCTTCACCGCCATCATCACCTTCTTCTTCTCCTTCTTCTTCAAGTTCAAGTTCTAAATCTAATGCAAAGAAACATGTTCATAAACATAAGAATGAGATGCCATTATTAAAACTTGATGTTAAATTTGAGTTGCCGATATATGATGGTAAAGTAAATGCAAAGAAACTTGACAATTGGGTCAGGTAGATGGAGGTTTACTGCAGTGTGCAGCAGATCAAAGATGAGGCCACACAAATCAATTTGGCATCTTTGAGACTTGCAGGCACAACTCTCATATGGTGGCAAAGCAAGTTGCAAAACAGAACGCAACAAGTGGGTAATGTATTTCCATCATGGCAAAGTTTCATTTCTGCACTTAGGAAACAATTCTATCCTTTGGGTTATAAGGAAAAAGAATTAATTGAATGGAAATCTTTAAAACTAAGAAAAGGACAAACAATGCAAGAGTATACTGATGGCTTTCGAAAAATGGCATTGATGTTAGATATCCCTTTACGTACACAGGAAACCCTTATGAAGTATATAGGAGGTTTACCTGCCCATATTGGAAATATTGTATTCATGTTTGGATCCACTAACCTTGTTGAGGTTTCTATTCAAGCGACGCATATTGAAGCAGGGAAAACAGGTGTATCAGGGGAATCGTCTTCAAGGAAAGAGAACAAGAGGAAGTGGACAGGAAAAAGGGCAAATGCAGTGATGAGAAAGGAAGAGAGGCCCTCTTGCAAGCATTGCAAGAAAGAGGGGCATGATGAGGACCGTTGTTGGCAGTTGTATCTCGAGAAGAGGCCAAAGTGGTTCAAGGAAAAGAAGGGAAGTCAAATAGTGGAAGCGACAACAAGACCCACAGACTTGGGATCGGATACGGGTGACGAATCTAAGGTCTCATTGGTTGGTATGATAGGTAAAATTGGTGAAGACATTGATTGTAGAAGTAACTTGTTTCATAAAGGACCATCATGCGACACACTAAGATAGACACATTAATCGACAGTGGATCTCAAGCTAATCTAATCTCAGAAGATTTGGTTAAGCAATTGGGGTTAAAAACACAAATACATCATAAGCCTTACACACTTAAATGGATAAGCAATCATCATCAAATGCACATAACAAAATAGTGCACAATCAAATTCATCTAAGTATGTGGACGAGGTAACATGTGATGTAGTGCCGTTAAGTGAATGTGGGATGGTCTTAGGTAGTCCATACTTATATGATCGTAAGTCTTCTACAAGACAAAGAATCAATATCAATTAACCAATGCAGGTCAAGATTATGTGGTTCATGCTCATCATGTTAAGGCAAATAAAACACTTCAAACAATGGAACAATTAAAGAAGGCAGTTCAAGCAAGCAACAAACCAATAATTGTTTCAAATGAAGTAATCGATCTTAAGCAAGAACAAGAAATGATTGTTGAATGGAAAATCAATCACAGGTTGCTTCAAGATAAGTTAATGTCATGCAAATATTATAAGTATATCAACTCATTTGCAGTCATGTTTTTGATGTTATCATTAGTAATGTTGTCTACATGGATGATAGTGGCTTCAGTGAAATGTGATAGAGTTCAAATGGCTAACAATATGCTGTCAGTTGTCATGATTGTGTTATAGTTGATCCTGATAAGACAGGTGCACAAGACATAGTTCATAGATAGAGGACAAGATGGGTGGCCTATCCCAAGCTTTTTGACTGGTCAGTAACCTTTTGGGGACCAAAAGGTCTTTTAGTGGGGAGGTGTAATCCAGAATTGGATCTAGGAGCTTGATGGGGCTCAGAAAGACCTAAAAATCAAAGTTTTTGAATGCTCAATAAAATGACACGATCACATGGTGCTCGTCGCAAGCTTTCTGATGGCACAAACGAATTGTAAATCCGACATCGTATGCGAAAGTTATCGCATTTGGAAGTTTTGCATAAACATGTAAAAAGTCAACTGGTCAAAGGACACGTGGCACATTTTGGAGCTGGCACGTGGCATGAACAAGGTGACGTGGAAAAGTGCATAATTGACACATGGCAGGTTGCATAGGTGACAAGTGACAGAATTCTGTGTGGACACTTGACATCTGACTGATTTCTACATGGACCAATCCCATGACAACACGTGGCATGTTGAGATTCATAAAATATCGCAAGTTATTAAATTTTAAGGAGGAATTATATATTATAATATATGGTTATTTTTAAAAACTATATATATTGTGGTCATTAAAGTGGATAAGCCACGGATATTTTATAAAGTGGACAATGTACCCATTTAAAAAGGGATATGGTATGCCACGTTGTGGTATTATGGTTATAAAGGCGATGGATCTGGCTCTCTCAACACTGAATCCCGATCACGATCACGATCATAATCATAAGGAACCATAATTACGAAGGGATGCTAAGCAAGATGGTAGTGGGTAAACTATTGATGCTACTATGGAATTAGCTCTGCTGCCTAAAACCATATGTAATATGGTTTGGA
Source organism: Picea mariana (assembly GCA_032191745.1). Classification (NCBI taxonomy): domain Eukaryota; kingdom Viridiplantae; phylum Streptophyta; class Pinopsida; order Pinales; family Pinaceae; genus Picea; species Picea mariana. The sequence goes on from JASDQU010339745.1 coordinate 4,281, forward strand.
TATGCCATATTAAAAGCACTTTATGCATATCTTATGCCACGAATGTGGTTAAGTGAGTATTATAGATTGGGGGTTATTATTATCCATATTATATATGGTATTTCCCAATTCTTGTGCCGTAAAATATGGTGTTCAAACCATAAAAACACGCCGAATATATTCTTGCCACGAACTTATGCCATGGGTTAAAAAAACTTTGTAATATATGGTTTTTTTTTTTGACCAAAACGATTAGAGGATTTGTATTAAGTGTGGGCGAACCACGAATGCGATTACAAAATGGTCGGGCTTAACTAAGCCTCTGCTTGAGAGAAGCTTAATACTGCTTCTAGATACATATGTATTTACCGAATACCAAAGGAACTAACACAACCAGCTAGTGCGGTTTTATTTTAAGCCTTGGCTCTGTACAAAATGCCAAGATGTAGTAGGAGAGGATTTTACTTCGGAGTTGGCAGCAGAACTAGTTTTCTGGATCGTTCCTCCACTCTCGGTTGAGCTGGGCCATTTTCTCTTCCAAATGCTCGACTCTTAGTTCAAACTCATCCTGTGGGTTCTTAAGCTCCTGATGAAGCTTTCTGAGCTCTTCAGAGAAGCCGATCTTTGTAAGGGAAATGTCTTTCTCCAGTTGATCCATCCTTCTACCAGCCTCAGAGTCCAGGTTCTCCAGAAAATCTAACTGGTGTTGCAGCATTTGCTTCAAATTCGCTAGTGTAGTGTCCATAATCGTCAGGCGTTCCTCCAGGGTCGGCTTCTTGCTTGTGTTGGCTGCCATCGCTCTGGTCGTTCCTTGATTCTCACTCGTAGCCTCTTCAAACTCGCAAGCAGAGAGATCGCTGCACAGGATTGAGGTGGAATGGCCCTGCGTTTTGCTTTAAACTCGCTCCCATTAACCCGAATGATTACGCCCTCGACTGCAGTGGCCGAGAGGTATGGGCAGTGGGTGCACCTGTCCCCTCCCTATCCACTGTCCCCTTGAACCAGGTACCTCTCCCTATCACTATCCTCCAATTGCTCGGCCCTGACTGGCCGATTTTGGTTGATTCCCCTGTTGTCCTTGCACTCATCCCTCCACTTGCTGGATATGCGTGTGAGACTCCTTGGATTACAGAATCTCCACAATGGACATCCTTCCATTTAGGAGTAAGCTTCCTTGCTCAAGGAGAACGCCTTTATTGGCTTCCACATCAGCCTTCACGTTTAGCTTCCTTAAAACATGAAAATCTCATAAGAGTTGAATTTAGTGAGAAGAAGACGGATTTTTCTCAGGAGATTATTAAGTTTGGCGCTTTGAGTTTGGGATTGGCAATTAATAGCCTTGACTATCAGTCTGGAGTCTCCAATGATAACCAAATCCTGGATCCCCTGCTCTTTGGCTTGCTGAAGCCCTTGCCATAGTGACATGGCTTCTGCCATGTTATTGGTCTCAGTACCTAGGCCCAGGGCGTAGCTAACGATAATTTCTGCACTGGGGCTGACAATTATCCCTCCTCCACCTGCAAGCCCCGGGTTGCCTTTGGAGGCCCCGTCAAAGGAAAGGATGTAAGCCTTCCTTTCTTGCTTCCAACTGTCAAACTCTTGTTCCTCTTTCCTTATTTCCTAGTTCTCAGTACTTGGACTGACAGTTGCGGGTTCTTTTGCTCTTCGAATTTTGAACTGCTCCAGCCAGAGAACCTCCAACTCATCTGGCTTCCCTTCGTAATTGGACTTGCGTATCTAAGGGGCGCTCTCTCCGAGCAGTGCCTGGATGTTGGCTGCCACTATGGGTGCGCTCCTTGCCCTGTCCCTGAAGATCCTACTGTTTCTTTCCAGCCACAGGTTCCACAGTATAAACTTTGGGAGGATTCTCCAAACCACAGCGGCTTGACTTTGAGTTCGATGTTGGAATGGGTACAGATTGTCCCAATGTAGAAGGAGGTTTTTGATGTCTTCTGGCAAGTTAACTTCAGCTCTTGGCCCAAGTGTCAACCTCCAAACTTCTTTGGCAAAAGCATAATTGAGGAGTAGGTGGTTAGTTGTTTCTTCGGCTTATTGGCAGAGTGGGCACCAGTGGGGGCTAGCCCAACCTTTCCTCTGGAGAGTTTCCCCTATGAGAATGTTGTTGTGGGCAAGTGTCCAGGCAAACAAATCAATTTTGGGAATGGACTTAGAATGCCAAATCGCTTTCCAGATGAGCGGGCTTTCTGGAGTGATGGGGACCTTGAGCATTAGACTGTAGCCGTTAGCAGTGGTGTAGTCTTTGGCATTTTCCCCACATCCTCTCTTATCCTTCCCCTTCTTTTTCAACGGAGCTTTCCCTTGTAGGCAGTGTTTGAGGACCATCCATTCCTCTTCTAACTCCGGAGGTAAATTGCTCACTCCCCACTTGTGCCACGTCTGATGCCTGTCCTCGCTCCAAACTGAGATGTCCGCTAGCGTCTTTAAATTTTGGGTCTCCATCCAGTTCTCAAGACGTCGCAGGTCCTACCTCGAGTTAAGAGGGGGATCTCCTAGAATCGAATCGTTCCAGATTTTGGTCTTCCTCCCATTTCATGGTACCCAGGTGAGGTGAGGAATGAAGAGAGGCAAAATTTTTTTGCAGAGAGTTAAAAAAGGGGATCCTTTAGAGAGCCTGTAGGACATTTCTAAGCAGTGTTCCCTTGGCCCCTTAAAGTACTTTTTCCAGAGAGCCAATTTGCACCAAGTTAGAGCTCCAGAGACTATGTTCCACAACAGCTTTGCCCCTAACGCAAGATTCTGTATGCGTGAGTTTTTGAAATTGAGTCCCCCTTCCAGCAGAGGTTTAGAGGAATTTTCCCAGCTGATTAGATGCAATTTCCTTCCGATTTGTTTTCCCCCTTCCCAAAGGAAGCGCCTTTGCAGAGCTTCATTTTTTTAACTATGGAGCAAGGGGCTAGGAGCAATGAACTTTGGTAGATGGGTATGCTGGCCAGCACTGACTTAATTAGTACGAATTTCCCTGCTAGATTGAGCCAATTCGCCCCCCAATTGGAAATTTTCTTCTTGAGTTTGTCAATTAGATGGTTCCACTGTTTGGCCCTTGGGGTGGCTTTAAAAATTGGGATTCCCAAGTAAGTGAATGACTCCCAATTGGTGTGACCTTCCATCCCAAGGACTCTTGCAATCCCAAGTGTTTCGTTGGGCGTAATATTCCAGCCATATATTTTGGACTTTGCTTTGCTTATTTCACTTCCTGAGACTGAAGTGTATGCCTCAAGTTCTTCTTTAAACTGTTTTGCGATAATTGAGCTTGCTCCACCTAAAAGCAGGGTATCATCCGCGAATTGAGCATGATTAATGTCTTCCACCCCTTGAGCTATTCTTAGTCCCTGCAGGGTGCTTTGGGCTTGGGAATTCCTCAACTGGTAGCTTAGAACAGAGGCTTGGATTGCGTAAAGGAGGGGTGAGAGGGGGCACCCTTGCCTTAGCCCACGAGAGGCTTGAAAAATTTTGGTTACTCTCCCATTTACCATGGGAGCTATCCAGGGTGAGCCTATGCAAGCTTTAATCCAGTTGACAAAAACTTGATCAAAACCAAATTTCTTCATAACTTCAAATAGAAAACTGTGATTGACTCTATCAAAAGCATTGGCAAGGTCGAGCTTAATGATCATAACTTTGTCCTTTCTTCGGATGCTTGAATGAAGAGCTTCTTGGACCAGGAGGATGTTGTCAGTGATGTGTCTGCCTTTAATGAAGCCTCCCTGATTTTCTGGGACGATATGGGGAAGAATTGTTTTCAATCTGTTTGCTATAATCTTAGTGAGGATTTTATAGCTAGTGTTGTAGAGTGAGATCGGCCTGAACCGGTTGAAATTGGTAGCTCCCTTCTCCTTCGGTATGAGGGAAGGCCGAATTTGTGCTCCCTCCTAGCTTGCTGCTTGACTGTGATCTCTTTATCATTTTGGTGAGGTCAGATTTGATTATCTCCCAGCAATGTTGAAAAAATCTTGCAGTAAACCCATCCGGTCCAAGGGCTTTATCCGGATTCATTTGATCCAGGGCCTCCTTTACTTCTTGCTGCGAAACTTCCTTTAACAGCTTGCGATTAGTATCCTCATTTCTGATAGATGGAATGATGGAGAGGGGGTACCTTTGGGGGTCTATGTCTGTTCTTTGCTGCTCTGTATAGAGGGCTGAGAAGGTTTCAAAAGCTGCTTGTTTGATACCTTTTGGATCTGAAATCATTGTGTCCTGGACTTGGATTTCTGTGACTGCCTTATAATGTTTCCTGGCCTCTGCTTGCTTATGGAAATAACTAGTATTTCTATCTCCTTCCCTCAGCCAGAGGCTTCTTGATTTCTACCTCCAGTAACTCTCTTCCTCCCTGCATGCCTTGAACCATTGGTTTTGGAGAAGGGCTTCTTGCTGCAGGTCCTCTTGGGTGATTTCTTTGCGTTCCATCTCTAGCTGGTGAATCTCAAGGAGTTTTTGAGCCTCTTTGCGTGAGGAGGTTGGGTCAGGGCAGTTTCTTGCCCAGGCTTTTAGGGAGACTTTTAACCTTCGAAGCTTCTCTTCCCATACATAGGAGGCAGATCCGATGACTTTGCTTGTCCACGTGTTGGACACTATTTTGAGAAAGTCTTGGTCTTGAATCCAGGATGGATTGAACCTGAAAGGGATGGGTCCCTTCCCTTGCTCTGATTTAAATTCTAACCGAATAGGCTTGTGGTTTGAAGCGCTGTGGGGTAGGATTTCTGCTACTGCATTAAACCCCAGGGTTAGGTAAGAAATTTGGACGAGGAATCTGTCCAACCTGGCAGCTATGTGACCCGGACCTAACCTCTTATTGGACCATGTATAGTGCCCCTTGATCGACTTTATATCTATTAGCTCCCAGGCTGAAATAATATCCTCCACCCATTCTCTAGCTGGATCTCTGACTATAGTGCCGCCTCTCTTTTCCTCTTGGCTTAGGGTTACATTTAAATCTCCTCCTAAAATGATATTGTCAAGCTCGTTTTTTTGGAGGAAGTCTTGGAGGGTTTCCCAGCAAATCCTTTTTTCTTCTATGTGCTGCGGGACATAAATATTAATAAGATTTACCTGGACCCCAGAGTCTTTATGAAGGAGCGATGTATGGATCCAGTGCATGCAGGCGCCTGAGTCGAGGAGTTCTATTTTGGTGGTATTCCAGAGTGTGCAGAGACCGCCTGACACGCCCCTAGCATTTTCAGCTATTCCTTGACTGTTTTTCCATGCGTTTTTTGAAACTTTGAGGGAGTCTTGTTGACTCATTTTGGTCTCCTGGAGTAGTAGGATATCCGCTGTCGAAGTTCTAATAATATCTTTGAGAGCTTCTTCTTTCATTTTGCTGCCGAGACCCCTACAGTTCCAGGAGGTTAACCTCATTGATTACCTTGAGGGGGGGGAATGGCCTCCTTGGGAGGCTTTGGAGAACTTCCTTGTTTGCCTTCCACTGATCAATTGCTTGATAGTTGGTTGGGCACCTTTTAGAATGTCCTTGTAGGTTTCTTGGTCTCTTTCGACTTTTTTGGATTTCTGGCCTCATCCTGGTTTCTTTGGAGAGGCCCAGGTTTCGCTTGCGTCTTCCGATTCGCTGCCGGAAGAGATTTCCCCTTCCTCTTCGCCTTGGGTCACTCCGATCCTTGGGGGGGATTTGTTTGGCATCTCGTCCTCTATTGGTTCTGGTGCTTTCCTGTTCCCAGGGGATTGGGTGCCTCCCTCAGCTTCTCCTGGTGCTTCCTGGGTCGGCTTCCTTGGCTCTCCAATAGGTTCTTGATCCAGGACAATGAAGTTGTTGTTCAATTCTTTACCTCCTGGGTTATTTTCTTTTGCTGGAACTGGCTTGTAACTTCTTGGTCCTTTTGATTTCGGCTTCCCTTTCCTGGCCTGCTGCCAGCCATCTTCTCCTTCTTTCTCTGTGCTTGGATTTTTTGGGCAGTTTCTCTTAAAGTGACCATATTCATGGCAGCCTCTGCATTTAAAAGGAAGTTGCTCATAATCAAGCTTTTGGAAGTGCTGCCAGTCCCCTACCGTTAGCTTCACCGCTTCTGGCAGGCCTACCTCCAGGTCCACCTCCACACAGATCCTTCTGCAGGAGTACTGGTCTTTTGGATCTACTTTATCTATGTAGTGTCCCAAGCCATTTCCAATAGCTTGGAGCGAGGAAGAGTTCCAGCAGTGGATTTGGAGGTTTGGAAGTCTTACCTAGACTGGGACATCTTTTGGGACTTCCGAAGATGGATCGAAGCTAGGAGTCCATCGATTCAGGTAGAGACCTTGTGTGCCCATGAAATACGGCCCGTTCCTGAAGATTAGATCTCTATCCTCCTGAGAGATGAATTCAAAGATGAAGAAACCCCTCCCCACCGCATAGTAGGTGATGCTATTTGTTATTAGAGGCCTCCAATTCCATTGAATCCAGTTATTTGTTTTTCAAGCTGAGGGCCATAGGCCCATGAACTGGCCGACTAGTCCACGATCTGCAAGAGATAGCGCGACCTTCATAGGCTGGTCTGGGGGAAGGGCAATCTCAGGAACTGCATCGAGTTTTTTCACAAAGCTCGGGGGTTCCGATGGGGGAAGCTTCTTGCTGCATGCTGCAACAAGCTTGCAGAAGGAAGAGGTCAGGGAGGGAGGGGGCGGCGGCTCCCCTCCATCCTGGCCAGGCATGAGCGCGAATGAGACGAACCCTAGCAGAGCGAGTGCGCCTTCATGAGCTGGGCGTTTTCCTATCTTGGATGAAAGCAACTTTGTAATATATGGTTAATTAACCATGAAAAAACAAAAAAAAGAGTGCACTCTAGTCATAATTTCATGCCACGATTTGATTATATGGTTTTCAAACCTTATAATAAGGCACTCATTCTCGATTTTTATGTCACAAGTGGATAGAACCATATCTTAAGGTATATTTCGCAGATTTCAAGCCAAGAAATCGTGGGTTGTTGGGATTTGATCCCACAACCTTGCGTTATTTAACCAAAAGATTTACCACTGCACCGAGAGGTCGAATTGATGTAGATGAATGCGGAACAATGTTATTTATGCAGAGAAAACCAATGAACTAAGATAACTTTGGAGGACATTTCCGGGAGCTACGCTCAGTCTTTTTCAGTGTCGTTAGTTGTGTTGGATTTCTGAGGTCGAGCAGAACATAGTGAAACCAGTATGAGATCCATTTGATGTACTTTTGTTGTACTTTGAAAGCATTGAATATTTAATAAAGAAGCCTCCCCCACTGAGACAAAGGCAATTTTGTGCCGAACTCTGTTATCACTTCTCTTGTTATGGTTTGTTGTTCTTATTGCTTTAGTTTAGATCTGTATATTGTCTTATGGCTGCTATGTTTCTTCATTAAATTCATCCTCTTTCCTTTAGCTTCTTAAGTGGTTATTAAATGCATGCAAAAATAACTCAACCATAGTCATTAAAAGATCTTTTCAGATCACTGAAAATTATGGGAATGAGAGGAAGTTTCAGCTTCGATATGAAAAGGTGGGTCAGATAAAGGGGGATCTACAGGGATATGCAGCTTGGTGCAGATCATCGAAACGACAGATTCAAGTTGGGTAGTCATGTCTTGTTTGAGGTCTTTTGTGAGTTCGGTGATTGATGCGACGATGGAGGAATGCATGTTTTGATTGATGGTGGCAATATTGGCACTGAGATGTCTCACTTCTTGTTGGGTCTCTGTGAAATTAGATTGCAAGGTATTGAAGCGATCTTCCAAGTCTTGGCTACGGGTATGGACCATGATGACGAGGGAACCAAAAAGGGTCGGGTGGGGTAAAAAATTTTGCTGAAAAATGATAGGTATGAATGTGATAAGGGCGAAGAGATAAATCCAATGGAATAGGTCGCAAATAACAGTGCAAAAATTTCCATTTTTTTTACACCTGTGGAGTTATACTCCATTTTGAAGAATACTGCAGTGATGAAATGCCCAAATGCTTAACCAGGAAGAAATGTGTAATGATTTGGAAACTCGCACACAGTTGCGCTGCAATAGATCTTGTCTGTTATATGTTTTGTTTTCGTCCCCAAGGGTTAGGTATTCAAGGGTTCTACAGACAAGGGTTTGCCCTGTGCTATAACTCTCTGATATATGTGTGGGGTCCAACAGTAGTACTCGGCCCAATATCTCAGGGCACCAACTAAGGAAGCTAGACCGTGCCCTAAGTCGTACTACCCGACTACCCATGTACTAGAGAGTATATTCCCG
>JASDQU010339746.1:915-12231 GCA_032191745.1 Picea mariana
TCTGCCTACAGATCCAATTGATCCAATTAACCCTCCTACCATACCAAGTCCGCCCCACAATTTACCAGGATCATCTACTCCTACTGTTCATATCCTTAGCGGTGATTCTGAAATAGATAAACTCGATAATCCTCCCTGCGCCATCACTGAGGAAAAACCCACTCGTAAAAGAAAAAAGCAAACTACTACTTTTCCTTCCTTTTTACCTAAAAAACGAATGAGGGCTTCAACCAAAGCAACAACTATTGCCACTACCCTAAACCCCCAACCCATTTTGCTAAAAACCCGTACACCTCCACCCTCCCAAATCCCGGAATTTTTACCTGTTCAACCCACGGGCACGGAAACACAAGAACCAGAGGCCCAAGGTGCTGCGACATCATTTTCTTTACATCAAGTAACTGTCACACAAGAACCAACTACTCATTCAGTAGTTGTCACACAAGAACCAGCTACTCATTCAGTAGTTGAAACACAAGAACCATCTATAACTGTTACACAAGAACCAACTACAGCTGAAACACAAGAACCAGCTGCTAACTTCATTCCTGAAATACAAGAATCAGATGCCCAAGGTGCTGCAACAGTAGCTATCACACAAGAACCAGCTACTCATTCAGTAGTTGTCACACAAGAACCAGCTACTCATTTGGTAGCTGGAACACAAGAACCAACTATAGTTGTTACACAAGAACCAGCTACAGCTGAAACACAAGAACCAACTGCTGACTTTATTCCTAAAATTCAAGAATCACATGCCCAGGGTGCTGCAACACTATTTTCTTTACATCAAGTAGCTGAAACACAAGAATCAGTTGTTGATTTTGTAGTCGCTCCACAAGAACCAGCTACTGAGGTTGTGACCGTTACACAAAAACTAGACACCCCTCTTGATACACCGATGACAAAGCAACAACCGGAACCAACAATGGCTTCTCTCTTACAAGAGAATGAGTTTCTAAGATCAGAACTGGAAGCTTACAAGCAAGAGTTGGTAATGGAAAAGGAAGCCTATGAGAAGGAACTTAATTTGTATACCTTAGCTTGCGTAGCGGCCATGGCAGAGAAAAACACAAAAGATGATCAGTATAGAGAGTATATGTGTAGCCAATGTGGGGATATTTATGATCAAGCAGGCTACAAAGTGGTTCAAATCCCAATGCCTGGAGCTTCCCCTGCACCTACGACTTTTGTAGTTAAAAAAGAGGAATGCCCTATTGTTACACAAGAACCAGTAGGACCTTCAAAAATTCCAAAAAGCAAAGCTAATCTACAAGAACCCTGGCCTACAGCAACTGTTAAATCCGAAGCTCATATTTTCATTAGTAAAGTTATTCAAACTCTACCTATTGATGAATATGCCCCTCCTGGCAAGATTAGTACCCCTACTTTTGTGGAGCAAGCCACTCAGACTCTACCTCAGCCTACCACTTGTGATGTTGAAACAAAAACTCTACCTATCGATGAATCTACCCCTCCTAGCAAGATCAGTACCCCTAATTTTGTGGAACAAGCCACTCAGACTCTACCTTAGCCTACCAGTTGCGATGCTAAAACACAAACTCAACTATGGAATGAGCAGGTAATAATGAACAAATGGAAAAAGGAGTCTGCTATTACACAAGACAAAAGTTTGTAGCAGCACAGACTACTTAGGCTGAACCACATATATTCAAACTAGGAAGCTTTGGAGCAAACACACAAAGAATCGCGTGCCCATAAGAAGCAGAATGAGGAGTTAAAAAGAAAATTGCTCCTGATGTTCGATTTGGTACAAAAATTGTTGGCTGCTAGGAAACCATCCTCAAATTACTCTCTTTTCCTTATAGAACGACTTGCATTCTTTCAGATAAAATAAATCAAAGAAGGAAGACCCTATGCAGTTTTCAAACCAGAAGATTTTGTTCAAACTTTTGCAGAAGCCTCTACTATTGATCAGCATCTACTATGTGAGGTATATCTTCATAATGAAGCCATTCCTGAGAATAGACAGCTTAATCTTAATCCTCTTGTTGGTGATATCCAGAGTCGGGCACTCGCCTCCTTCCTTACCAACCAGATTACGTGGAAGAATGATTTTCTAGCTTCCAAGCATAATGAAGATAATTGTCTCCTCTGGATACGACCAGAACCACAGAATGCTGCCACCTTTGTTGCAGAATATTATCTATTTTTGAAGAAACCAGGGATGACTCAATATATACGACAACTACAGGCAACAGTACTTCAGGATTGTCAATAGTTTATTAAATCCACAGAGACTACTTCCCTAAAAGCAAATAACATGTTTTGGCAACAATCTTTTGAGAAAAGGCAGGAGCACAATCCCTTTAGTCCTACCAATCTTGAGACATCAATCTCTTGGGTACCTAGTTACATCAAATGTGTCCAGCAATGTGCTGAAAATTGGATAGGTTATCAGTTCCATTTTCTCATTCTGTGGATGCCAGCAGAGAAGTATCAAGTTCATCATAGGTTGCCCAAGAAGGTTGAAAAAGCAGCCTGGCAAAGGCTACAACATGTTCAAGGATTCAGAGCCCCAACAGATAGTACTTTCTACAGCTACTTCTTAAGTAATTTGCATGCCCAGAGTTGGTATCCAGATTCTAATTCAGATTGAAGTTGCCTGAGCACATGCAACCTTTTTAGTTGGGTGGGATGTTAGGACCTTATAATGTACCTTTTTTCTCATACTTTTCGCTATCATTTCATCCTTTTCCCACTCATATTTAAGCCTACATTATCACCTTAATCTATTTTTCCAAAGGTATATAATGTTTCTTCTCTTTGCTATATGTTTAATTTGTTTTACATGTAATTTTACATTACTTTCATACTTAGCCATTAATCATAAATATAAAGTTGCTAAAATAGTTTGAAGACTGCAGTTAATATATCGTTGTTGCTTGAAGACCATGTTGTTGAAACAGTCAAACAGTACGCAAATCCCGTTGCTGAAACAGTATGTGATTTGCGATGCTGAAACAACATTTCACATACAGCAGTAACAAGAAAAGATAAGGAGATGTTACACTGGCCGCAACAGCTGTACCTTAAGCCAGCACCATTACAACCATCGTTGTTGCTTGAAGACCACGTTACTGAAACAATCAAACAGTACACAAATCCCGTTGCTGAAACAGTCCGTGATTTGTGATGCTGAAACAGTATTTCACATACAACAGTAATAAGAAAAGATAAATAAAGGAGCTGTTACACCGGCCACAACAGTTGTACCTCAATCCAACACCATTACAACCACTGTAGCATCATTTTTCTATGGAAGATCAAAATATCCTATTCCAGCATAGAAGATTAGATCATACTAAGAATAGGATTTGTATGTACACATGTAATTTTATGGTTAATTGTATTAAGAGAATTCTCCTCTTTAAATAGGGGAGAAATAAACATTAGAAGGGGGATTACGAAAGGCTTAGCCAGAAGGGAATTACAAAGAAGGAGCATTTTCACTTTTTATATTGTAACTTGTCACATTTGACAGATGAATAAAAGATCATTCTGAGCATTTCTTCTTAGTTCCTTTCATTTCTGGGGAATCTTGTGAGAAGGAGAGGGCACACCTTCTTCACAAGATTCACCCATTAGTTTCTGTAGTGTGTTAGTATTGTTTTTATTCATACCTTGTTAAAACTCTGTTTTCACTGATTGTTACATCATTTTCACACAATTCATTCCTAGGTAATTGTTAATCATTTTGATTGGTAATTCTATTTGCAGAATGAGTTTATGGAAGTGTGATAGTCAGAGACAGGTGCTGAAGATTCCTAGTTTGGGGAATAGGGTCTTGTTCTCTGTTACAGAATAGTTAGTCTTCTTTGCAGTATGCTAAAAGGTTCATTTTTCCTAGGTTGTTGTTTCTTAATTTAATCCAGGATTCTTCTAATAATTATTTTCCTTTGAATCTTAAACTCTACAATAGATAGATTGTTTTTACTGTAATTCAAAGTAGAACTTCAGTCTGTTCAAAGCAAGGTGTGATTAGTGTACTTTTACTACAACTTTGGATTTCTTTTGAGATTGAGCATATACAGTGTGTGATTGCCTTTGAAATAAACAGACTTCCCTGGGTTGACAATTTATGTAACACTTGATTGTTTTAATTAATAAGCAATTATAGTGACCAACACCTATGTGTGACATCCCACTGCACGATGAAATCCATTGTGCGATGACATCCTCTGCACAACAACATCCTATGTGAAACAACCCACTACGTGATCAAATCCACTGTGAGATGAAATCCACTGCACGATTAAATCCACTACATGACATGATCCTTTTTGCGGTAAAGTGCTTTGCGCAACGCGTAGCAAATTTTGCAGTTCGTAGTTGTAAATTGAAATGGAAATAATAAATTATAAGCTTCCTTTTGAAACTGACCCTTGGAGATGTTAGATGATGCAAGACATAAAAAAAAATATGGGTGCTAACAAGCATGACTTTGCAAATAGTTGAAAAACCTCTAACCTTAGCTATGAAAATCATAGTGCTAACATATCTGATAAGCTTTGTAGTAGGAATACATTGATTTCAATTCATTTTTCCTTCTCTTTTATGAGCCTTTCATTGTCATCCTTACAACTATGTAATTCTTCCATGACCCTTCTCACGTTTTTCGCTAGATCTAGAGGGGTTTCCACCATGCTCCTCTCATCAAATTATTTCTCTCTATTATGGGATCTTTCCCCCAATTCATGGTGTGTTACCATCCTTTATGTTGTATTTTTCCTACGGTCCACTGGATGCTTGAGTGTTGATAAAACATTTTCTATTAGTTAATGATCTACTAGCTTATGAACATCACACAGTTCATATTTGTTTTTCAAAACATGCACAACAGTAGAAATTTTCATTCCTTTCTTTAGTAGAGTTTTAACTAAGCCTCTTAGGAATGGTGTAAGATAGGTTGTCACCCCTAAAATTTCTCTTAACAATATTTTTAAGCATCTCATTCATGAGCCCAAGCAGGCCAAGTGTTGTAACTGTGCTTTGATATCAATTTGTAATACACACGTCTCTTAAGTACCCTTTCTAGAGATGGGGCATCAAAAATTTTCTTACCTTGGTCGTCTCAAATTATCTCTCTGAGATCTCCATTCTCAACTACTCAATCGTAGCTCTCTAACGACTGCTACCAAACTCAAAACGGAGCTCTGGATTGCAAGTTATGTCATCTCAAGTTTCTTTGGGAATTATCATACATGGACCACGTGGATCCACCTAATTCATACCATCCCCAAGTTCCTACATCCACGAGGAAGGTTCATCCACCATCCAATCCAACGGTAGGCCGACAGAGTCTTCATTTAACACATGATATAGATGGAAGTTCGACGTTCGGCGCTTCGACGCTAAATGTCCCCTTTTCCTTTCTGCATGCCTATCCTCCGGAGTCTTGATTTCTTGAACTCCCAAAGGAGCCCTAAATCTCTCCACGTGGCTCAGTCCTTTGGTCCTTTCAGCTTATCCTCGATATTTCACCCCAAACCTATGGAGTTATGAAGTCTTGGACTCCCAAAGGCTCCACCCCACACCTGGTGAAGTACTAGATGTGGAGGAAAATATAGATGGGTCCTGAATACTCCTCCCACCAAGTGGACCAAATAGGTAAGTTCCAGGGGAAACGTGGCAAGGAAGAGAGGACACATGGCCCCTACAGTGGGTGATATGTGTCACATTTTATTAGGCACATAGGGTCTATGAAATGAACGAATTCATGTGACACATGGCATGTCAAATGTGGGTCCACATAACCCTAGTGACATCATTGTGCCATGTCACCCTGGACTGGTGGCCTTCCATGGCCTTCAATCTCACAATCAATTTGTGTCTGCCTAACCCCTTGATATATGGCCTCCATTACTTCGTAAATTTCACATTCGGGGGATATGTGGTGTGACTTCCTTCTTCCTCCCGGAGTAGTGAGCATTGAGTGAGAGTTGAGCTAACCATGGTCTATATCTAACGGTTAGGGGAGATCCCAAAGGGTCCCTAGATCTACGGTCTAGATCACTTTGCAGCTCCAATCTTCGGGGGCTTTGACATTATGGCTGATATGCTCTCCCAAAGTAGGACTTCGTTGAAGTACCATACATGGTACCCTCCACTAGTTGATTGGATGAGTAAGAGGGGTTCTCAATGAACTCCCCAGATCCATGGTTCTCATCACTTTGTAACTTTGACGTTCGGGGAGTTTGATGCTATAACATATATGTTCTCCCAAAGTAGGACTTCACGGAATTTACCTTAGTGTATATCCAACGACCAAGGGGACTTCTGAATACCCTCGGATATGTGGCTCACGACACCTCGTGATTGATGAATGGATCAAGGTTTAATGGTGGGGTATGTCTACCTATCCTGGTTAGGGAAACCGCCAAGCATCGGTCGACCTCATGGGTAATTGTAATACCCAGTTTCCTTCAACTGATTTATAAAGTTAGGGTCATAATAATCCATAGCTTCGAACTCCCAGAGTTCCAAAGCCTTAAATTGTTAACTCCTTTCGGGCCTGGCGCATGGTTCCTAGGCCTTGGTTAGATGGTTCCTTAGAAAAATCTCGTGGGCTATGCATTAATCTCTTAGCTGGGAATTGGTTAAGGACAGGGGAGTGATCCCTTGGTCACATAGGTGAAAGGAATAAAGGAGGTGCCCTCCTTCCATAGGGTTTGAACTTATTATTCCCGTGAAGGTATATTCTAGAGGTTGGCAGGAATTAAGCATCCCTGTAAATCCTTCCCCAACACTCTTCCAAACGTACATCCCATAGCTATCCAACTGCTAAGATGAGGTAAGCAGAAGACCATTCAAAATCACAGGTTCACAGAGAGACAATACATATTTATACCTTAATCATTCACTTCATAACTCAGTCATAGACATATAAATATATTCAATCATTATTTCCATTTCAATACACAGAGTATGAAAATACTTATCAAAAAAACAGAATTCATGAAGTGACTGCTAAAAGGGGTGCAAGTTTCCACCCAACCATAGGCATAGCCACTCCTGATGGATTTATCATTGGCCACCCCCAAGCTAGACCATGATGCTCTGAGAGAGACTATTTCTTCTTACTCAGTGACAGTCAGGGACGAAGGTTACTCTCCTCTGCCCATGGGATATTGGCCATCATATTCCTCTCTACCAAGAGAGGAGGTCTGCATGAGTACTTCCACAATCACTCATCAACATCGTTTATCATCTTGAAATGAAAACCATACCAACAACTTCTTGCATTGAGAACGAGCTTATTTCCCAATTCTTCTTTGAACCGGAGAGTTGCAAGTGCTCTCTTCTCTTCTCGAGATTGGCCTTTCGACACTGCCTCCTTGCACAGATCTACCTCTACCCATGAATTACCACTTTTATTACCTTCATCATCAAGGTTGTGTGGGTATGAATCCCCAGCTCCTGATCAAGTATGTAAGTCTTACAGATGGGTACTCTACCCCATCTCCTCAATATCTCTTAAGGAGGAATCTTCAAGCTACCAGTCTAACTAGTAATTCATTTTCTGGGTCAGAGGACTATTCTTGGTCTAAGACATTAAATCCAGTAAGGTACTGGTTTGGTGGGGGGTCATCTCAACCATTTCTGGTTACCCTCACCATCTCTCTCATGGAACCATGTTCTATCTTAGCAAACCCCCCTTTTATAAGTTATGCAACACTTATCTATTTTCTATTAATAACAAAAAATACATACATTGACCTTTTATAAAAAAGAGGTTAATCAAATCCAAAAGTTCACACATATCTAGTCTGCCATAGTCTCTTGTCCAGTTATAGTTATATTTAAAAACTGGGGGAAATAGGGGTATTACATATTTAGTTTGGGGAAAAGTGGTGGTGACATATTTGGTGAGGAGAGGGACTAGTAATTTGAAGAACCAATCTATTCGTTGTTGTGGGGTGGTATCCTCTTTGAAAATACTCCTTATTCTTCACCATTCATGAATATGATCGGCGATATGGATGGCTGAAGTTTGTTTCAATTCAGATAGAATTTCCAAACCAGTGTCGCGGCACACTGGGAGTTTGAATAAAGATAAGAAGGCCTTTTCCAAAGACTCAAAGGTTGAGTGGGAACTGGATTTTTCATCCACATACAATTTGGTGGAGCAACCAGTAAGAATTCTTTGGAACAATCATAGGTGAACAAAATCTTCCATAATGTTATTGGAAGAACACCACAAGTGAAAATACATGATGTTATTAGTTGGGTATTCTCCAGGTTTTCCTTCAAATTTTGGAACATCAAAAGGAAGCCTGGTGGGCATATTGGGCCAAGTGGGGTCATGTAATATGGGATCATTCACAATTTGGTAAAGTATGGGATGTTGAGAGATGCCAAATATGGAATGGATGAGGGAGGACCAATGGGTGAGTTTTTTAGGGTATTGGTTCCCAGCAAAGTAGATCCAAGCAAGTATGATCCTAGGATCGTGGCATTTACTGGTGTGTGTGATGGTTGTACTGATGTGTCAGCCAAATTCGTTACACCTCCCAAAGTTGATGGGAGGTTTCTCAAGTGCCTAGAATGGTGGGGATGTTGTGGTTCCCATATGATTCAAGACTATATTTGGATGTGTGTTGATGGTGGTGAGAATAAATGATGGAACAAGTGCTTTAAAAATTATTGTAACAATGTATTCATAAACTGTGTGTAATCAAATGGTGATAATCATACATATGACAATAATGTAAATCGTAGTTGGTGGTTTTATGAATCTACATGGTGAAATATAAAAAAAGAATGCACATGTCCTATCTGATGTAACGTCATTCCTCTCAAATAGCATTGGGCCCCAAAAAAAGCACTCGACGGTGGGGCTAGAACCCACTTGAGGAGATATTAGTGAAGGATGAACAATCAGTTATAATTATGGGTGAGGGCATCATATCCTAGAAGTACTGGTGATATCTCCCAACAACCATTCAAAATCTGATTGAGGTGTGATTGCATCCCACAACCACCACCTTGGGTAGATAATACCTAGAATATTTCCACTAATTCACCTCAATCAACAACAAAATCTAGATTTTTGACCTCAGAAATTGGTCACAGGATGGATACTTTCCAAGGGTTGGGTGACCTAAGGAGGCACGCACAAAAAAACTGGACCATGTCCTTCGACCCTTCATGGGTGTCACCCTACCTTATGGTGTAGGAATGCTTGATTAGGAGGATTTTAGTATCCTATTTCACAACTTTCTAAGTTTCAATGAAAAATGATGATGGGGAGTTATTTGGATGCCTATCCCCAAAATCGTAACTTAGACTACCAAATTATTTTGTGTTCCTTCTGTGGATGTTAGAAGTGGTTTGATTATGGTTTCTTTTGGGATGTGAGAGTGGGATGTGAGGTTCGAGTCATGGGACAACCTCATTGATTAAAAATGGTGTGTGCAAAGATATTTTTACTAAACAAATGAATCACTTCTGATCCTCCTAGATCGCTTATCAACGCGAGGATAAGAGTATACCATGGTTTCAAGTATCTAATAAAATACCTTTTGAATATATGATGTGTGAAAGAAGTGATGGTGAGTGATGAATTTTAATAAGTTAAGTGAGAAAAATTTTGGCATGTGGACATCGCTTGGTCCTTTATAGTTGTTTCTTACTTCTAACTTACTATATTTCCCAAACAATCCTTGCAAAAATTGGCAAAGACCTATGTAAATACCATGGTGGACATGTGGGACCTTAATTTTGAGATTTAATCTACCTATAATGTTTCTTAATCTAGAAATCTTTGAAACTATTAGTAGATTGTGAACATGTGGGAATGTGTGGACCCTTACAATTCTTTAAACTTCCTAATTGATTTACTCTAAAAATTTGAAACTATCCTAAGATTGTGCACAAGTGGGCATGTGTGGTCCCTTACAAATTTTTGAGATTATGTTTCAAAAACAAGCTAAGAGGTAGTGGCCTCTCCTAAATATGGTTTAGTATAAAGGGAGATGGAGGTTTCTTCATGCAATATTTTTTTTCTGATTTCCAAGATCACACTAGGGTGCATACTCCAAAATTGTCCAAATAGTCTTCTAGTATCGAATTTAATGTGATTTTTTGTAAAAGGAAATCTTACAATGATTGGAATTTTAAATGCTACACTTAAGCCATCCACATGGCAACCAAGGAAATAAAAGATGTTATGGTTCTTTTTAATTCCCCTAGATGTCTATGTGTGACTAAGTATCTATGAAAGAATGAATCCCAAGACTTCTTTTTGTGGCTTTTACAAAGTGCATAAAATAAATCTAAGCTACTGAAAAAAATAAAAATAAATAAATAAATAATTAAATAAAAGTGCACACTCGCGTAGATATGTGCGGGTTTGGACCTGACAGTTGCAAAGTCTGTGCAGGTTTTCCAGTAAAACATCCACACAGTTCTATGTGGTCAGTAGGTCTATTCTTCCCGAACTCTTGTAGACGCAGAGAAATGGCGATCCAAAATTTTAACTTGGGTTCTCTTGATCAGAGGACAAATTAATGCATATGAGGGTTGGACTAGGCTGGTTTTGATCCCTGCAAACAAAAATGAGTGAGAAACAAATCTCTAATAGCCTAATTGGGGAGGATTTTGATCCAAGTCCCCTGTATGTTCACCAATCTATTGGGTTCCTTTTGTCACTTAGGTGAGAAAAAAGAGGACCCTTGATTGCTTAGTTGGACTAGATAAACAACATAGAACAATGGTTAGTAGGTTAGTAGGCCTGCAAAGAATGAAATATATATCAAAGAAAAAGGAAATGATAAACAAGGAAACATGAAAAAAATAACTATAAACAAGAGGTACAAGTCATCGAGCAGAAAGAGTTGGTATCCAATAGACACTAGTCTTCTTAATTTCAGAACGCCAAGAAGAGAAATATGGTATTTGTGAATCCCTTATTCCTCCTAAGGGAGGGCTCTTGAATCCCTCAATATATAGCTTCTACTCCCCTATTCTAACTTGAAAATGTTGAATAAATGTATGGGAAAATATTCCCAAGAGGTGGAAAGGTTTTCCTTTGCTATACTTGCTCAAATTGTTCTTGAGAGAGGAAATCGTTTCTCCAAGAAGATTTGAACAACATAACACTATAATAAAATTCCTCTTTTTCATACAATAATCCTCTATTTATAGGAGGATTGATAGATATTTTACAGCTAGTTTCAAATGTGAATAGAGATGCCTTTGAAGGTACCTCCCATCCTTTCAGGGATCCTGTAATGTCCCCCACCTCTTAGAGAGGTGATGAGGAGACTCAGTGGCCTGGGCACCCCCACTAGG
>JASDQU010339748.1:0-11570 GCA_032191745.1 Picea mariana
GTTTATATTTTCGGCCGAACAATAGTTCGGCCGAAAATAATTTCTTTCGGCCGAAAATAATTTCTTTCGGCCGAAAAAATCATTTAGTTCGGCCGAAAAGCGTTTTTTGGAAAATTTGGAGACCCGATTGTCACGAAAGTGTAACCCACCTTCGTGATTTCACCCATAACTTCCTTTGGCTCCTAGAAAATGAATGATCCACTCAACGCTCAACATAACTCCTTAATCAAAGATGTCAAGAGATTAGTAGTTGGAGGCCACGAGGGTGAACAAAACCCATGTCGTCAATTCACCCATCACAGGTCATATAACAACCACCAAATCGCCCACATTTTTAGTGTTGGATGCAGTGATGGACACAGTGCCGGATGAATTGCCAAACGTAGTGTTGGGTGGAGTACCGAGCGAGCTACTAGATGAAAAAACGCCTTGAGATTTTTCCCTGTGACACACAGATCACGCATTAGCTTCTTGTAATCATTAAATCGAACTGAATTAAACTTAAAACCATCACAAAACATCGATTTGCACATACCTAGTATAACTATGATGAAATATATAAAATCATTGAAAACTTCTTCAAAAATGATTATTAATACATATATAATACCGGTCAAAAATGATTTAATCAGCATGATTAATTAACCAAATCACGAGCCCAACAATTACTCTTCCAAGAATGTGACTTCGAAAGAGTAGTCCAAACAGGGAAGCAAAATGTCGGCCCTTATCACCTATCTAGACTAGAGACATGAGAGGATCTCATTGGAATAAATGATGATATACCAGACATGAAATTATTTTGGGTGGAAGCATCCCCTAAAGAATTAGAATAAATTGTGAATTTTTTAGAAGATGGGAAAGCACCTGAGGACCTCCCATCCAACGAGCACAAGATCCTAGCAATGAAAGTTCTGTCATTCACTCTTATAAATGGATACCTTTACAAACTAGGGCTAGATAATATTCTACGAATATGTGCACTATAGCATAAACAAGGAGACATCACTTTCAAGGCACACACTAGCCCAACATGAGGGAACTTTCAAGTAGACAAGAAAACTAGAAAAATTCTTCAATCCAGTCTTTTGTGGTCGACATTATGTAAAAAAAAATAGATTATTGAAGATATGTTACGCATGTATGTAAAGGAAAAGCCAACCAAGTGGGAATATTACTTACACTTAGTTTAGTTCACATAGAATAAAGGTTATGAAGCCTGAAAAAAAAATGATCCCCTTCAAAATTTTATATGGTGGAAACTGTACAACTCCCAACAGTTGGGATAATCCGGTTTATCGACTAATGGTTGGACCAACAATGGCCCAAGAAATGGAACAAATAGTCAGGAAGTGAAACATAATTTAAATGGTGTCCAAGATTGAAAAAAAAGTTATGTAGATCAGAAAAGACTACATAAAGAATATAATGTTGGAGAACATGTGTATATTAAAGTTAAAGAAAAAAGAGTTCATTAAAATTAGGAAGCCATTCCAAGTTAGCAACAAGTTTTTGTGGACATTTCAAATTACTAGTTCGAATTGGACCGGTGTCATACCAACTAGCGATCCACAATAATTTGAAAATTCATAATGTTTTTCATGCTTCATTTTTAAAAAGGTATATTCATGATCCTACTCACATTATTGATTGAAACATGGTGCAGGTGGAACCATAAGGCGAGTTCCATGAGGAACCTCTATGCATTCTAGACAGGGAAGAAACAATACTTCGGAATATAGTCATCGCCTAGGTAAAAGTGCAATGGAAGCTCCTTAGTCCCGAGGAGGCTACTTGGGAGTTGGAAGATGATATAAAGAAAATCTATCAACACTTTTCCAATAGATGACTGGAATTGAGTACTAACACCGATGATGGTGTTATTTTTAAAGGGGAGAGGATGTAACATCTTCAATTATTAAACATTTTAATTAATAATTTCCATTGTGATGTTGGAGCCAAATCCAGATGAAGTCAATGAAACATAGAGATGGTGAAATTTTCCTTTAAAATCTAATGGGTTCCATTACAAAATAGAAGGACCCATCATTAAAACAATATTCAAAATATTTTTGAATCAAATATTATAGAAACATAGGTAACGGAGAAGATATGAATGCATGATAACATGAAGGAACTATTATTTCACACTGATATACTTAGATTTTGTATAGAGTCGAAATGCATAAAAATAGTGTGTTTCCACATTAAACTTAATTCGATTAATGCCTGGATGTACCTATAGCTGGAAAAATATCAAAGGAGTAAAGTTGTGAAATCCTTTGTTTTAAACTAAGAATCATTGACATCATAAACTCGAAATATTTTATACTAGAATATCATTACGCAGGGGTGTACTTATATGTGGTATTAATTCTATGAAAGTATTAGGTAGGCCTCATTCTAAGAAGAAAGATCGAGACTAGATATTTGTGTATGGATGGTGAGTAAACCTAATGTGGCTCGAAGAAACACGGGAAACGACTTACCTCATTAACCTATAACTTTCTCAAAAACTGATATTACATAGGAATTAACAATAGATTCCTAATAAATGATGGCCTCACATTAATTCAGGCTTGACACCTTACCAAAATTCCTAACAAATAATTGCTTTCCCTACATAAGCAATGCATACATTATTCCTTTTATATGACGGACTATTGGATAGTAAAACCAGAATGGTTGCTTGAGTCCTGTAGTGGGATAAATGTGTCATTACAAAGAGGGAATATCTTATATCAACAATCCGACTAAGAACTATAATGCCACTCAAAGGCAACTGTAATCATAAAAAATTATCTTCTCGGACTTGAGAATACACGTACAAATATTTTCGCATGACTATATAGATGGGCAGAACGCAAACATAACCTAGATTTCTGGTGAAACAATAATGAAAATAAATGTCTTCTTCCATAACTTGCTTGGAAAAATATTTCCTGGAGATAAGCGAGTTGGGTAGTAGCTAAACGACCACTTTTCTCTGGCGATGGAAGTATCTTTCCAATTTTTCCAAGGAAGAAATTATTTGGGAGCTCGTAGGAAGAAAGGAGCCCAGTTTCCAGAGCTAAACCATACAAAATGTTGAGCGATATAAAGCAACCAAAGTTAATCTCTATTATGAAAATAGAGGAAACCTCAAGCCCATCGCAAGATACCTTTCTCTAGGGTTGAAGTATATCATTACCTTGACATTTGGGAGGCCATGTGAAGGAAAAGACGTGGTCATATGTGAGTGGTCTAGACCAAGTAATTTTGAGTCTATTTGAACAAGGAGTAATTGTATGGTTAAAGTGTTATATCTGTGAAAGTCTACTCTAACTTAGCTAAACTCTATCTTGTTTAATTTCAAGATCAAATGATACTTAAAAACCCTCTTTTTCCATAGGTTAAGCATCCTACCCTTTGTTCTAAAATTACCCATCGAGTGGTAAAGATAATATGAAACCTTGCAAAGATATAACCCATACTTGGCATGGAAACAAGGACCTTGAAAAAAAAATTAGGATTTTAATGTAAACAAATTATCCAAGTAGACTTATAGAAAACTATTTGGAGGCCCTTGATGTGCCCTTGTATAGCTAAGGCTCTAAGATTAAGAACTTGTTAAAAATTATGTTATAGTATGAGCAAAAATGATGTTGTTAAGTAACATTTTATATAGTATTGTATATTTGATAAACCTATTGCACTCCTTCAAACATATAGAAATGCTTGGATGTGAAATCATTTTTAAGTCTTTAGAAAAAATTTGGATCTCTAGTATTTTACTAGTTAGTTTTAGAGGAAACAAAAAGTAAAGACTTTAATATTATATATGATATTTTGTTAAGAACAATTTGATGACGGTAAGAAAAATATAAAGATAAAGGAGTTGGATTCATGTTGTCAAGTTATAATGGTACTAAGGTTTTAACATCTTGATTTTTTTAGTGGTATGTGGGGTATGTTATAATTAATGTTTTCAAATATGTGTCATTTGGAATGTAAATTTTTTTAAGAAAAATATAAAGATAAAAGAGTTGGATTCATGTTGTCAAGTTATAATGGTACTAAGGTTTTAACATCTTGACTTTTTTAGTGGTATGTGGGGTATGTTATAATTAATGTTTTCAAATATGTATTATTTGGAATGTAAATTTTTTCTTTATACTGCACTAAACCATCTTGATTGCATCTACTTTTTTTTTCTTTTTCAATTGATT
The DNA here is from genome assembly GCA_032191745.1 of Picea mariana. Classification (NCBI taxonomy): domain Eukaryota; kingdom Viridiplantae; phylum Streptophyta; class Pinopsida; order Pinales; family Pinaceae; genus Picea; species Picea mariana. Next base: position 4,209 of record JASDQU010339748.1, read on the forward strand.
CATTATTATGTAATTTTTCCAGTTATTTCTTATAAATTTATTCATTTTCTGCTACCTGTTTTAAATCAGTTTGTACATTACCACTAAAAAATTCATTTAGTTTTCTACTAAGTGCATATTCTTTTTAATTTTATTTTCCTTTAATTTTTTTATATCAAAATCATACTCAATTAATAAAGCCCAACACATTTCCTATCTTGCATTTAATTTTTGTTGATTGAAAGCTTACTTAAATCTGATATTATATGTTTTCAGCAAAAATATCCTACAGAACAAGTAGTGCCGCCACATTTTTAAAGCATGCACAACAACAATTAATTCCATCTCATGGCTTGCATAATTATTTTCACAAGCTTTTGATTTCCATGATTCATAATTAATCACGTGATCATATTTAGAAACACTCGTCCTAACCCCAACAAAATATTTATGTGGATCTTCTATGTTCAAGATAGTTGTTGTTAATAATTGTTTCAATTTTTCAAATCTCTCTTGACACTGTTTTGTCCACTTAAATCGGATTCCTTTCTTTTGCAATGCAGTTATTGGATAGGAAAGTTTGGAAAACCCTTCTATGAAGCTACAGTAATAGCCTATGATGCCCATGAAAGACTGGACATTCAACACATCCTTAGGCACCAAATAATATATAATGGATTTAATCTTTTATAGGTCATGAGATCCCTTCACCCAACATCACATGTCTCAAATATTATACCTTGTCTTGGTAAAATTCACATTTACTAAACTTTGCATAAAGTTGGTGCTCTTTTTGACCATTCTTAGATGTTCTTCATGTTCCTCTTTGGTTTTTTAATAGATTAGTATATCATCTATGAATACAATTACAAACTTCTCTAAGTATTTTCTCAACACACTATTAATCAAATAAATAAATATAGTAGGTGTGTTTGTTAAACAAAAACGTACCACTACAATTTCATATTGTCCATAGCTATTTCAAAATGCAGTTTAATGCATGTCCTCCTATTTAATTATAAATTAATGACATTTTGACTGTAGAACTATCGTATAAAAAACCTTATATCCTATGAATTTATCAAACACGTCATCAATGGGATTCAAAGGACACTTGTTTTTATTGGTCACGTTGTTAACTTGTCCGTAATAAATATACAACTAGAAGGTTTCATCTTTACTTTTGACAAACAACATTGGTTCGCTCCACAAAGACACACTGTTTATCTAACAATTATTGAAGTTGCATCTTAAGATCAATTTCATATTGTCCATAGCTATTTCAAAATGTAGTTTAATGCATGTCCTCCTATTTAATTATAAATTAATGACATCTTGACTATAGATCTATCTTATAGAAGACCTTATATCCTATGAATTTATCAAACACGTCATCAATGCGATTCAAAGGACACTTGTTTTTATTGGTCATGTTGTTAACTTGTCTGTAATAAATATACAACTAGAAGGTTTCATCTTTACTCAACGTTGGTTCGCTCCACAAAGACACACTGGGTATAATATACTGCTTATCTAACAATTATTGAAGTTGCATCTTAAGATCAATTAGTTCTGGAGTACTCATTTTGTAAAGTGCATTAGACACTGATGCAACTATGGTAAAATATGTGTCTCGTCTAGGAGGTAATCCTCAAATTTCACCCAGAAAAACATCCTAGAATTTTTTCAATATTGGATCCTTTGTTAATAATTTTTCATTCATTTCTTCAATACTTTCATATATATATGCATAGCATAAATTTGACATCCTTTTAAATTTGACATCCTTTCCTTGCATTCCTTTTTAATTGTAAAGAAAATAATTTCCTTACCGACACTCCCCACAACATTCCTTTCATTGTTCTTTTGTTTTCAAAGTCATCTATACAATTAAAAGTCTTGTCACAATAGTTTATAAGAGTTGAATGTTTCTCGAAAAAATTCATACCTATGAGAAGATCATAATATCCTATGGGAAAATATTTAGATGTAATTTAGTATCCATACCATCCATGTTAATTGCAAAGTATTTTACCATTTCCATGACATTTATTTTTGTTCCTATAGCTAATTGAATTAGCCAAGATTTCTTATGTTTGACTTTTTCTAGTTTAAAATTTTTACTAGTGTAGGTGAAATATAGCTCTAACTTCCATCAGGGTCTATTAATATATATACATGTTTCTAATTTAACATACTTGTTGGATTACTGAGAGGGGGGGTGAATCAATAATAACGTAATTATAATTCTTTTTCTTCATTTGTTATATCAATGTATAATTATTATCCAATAATGAGCAGTAATAAATAAACAATCACACACATACATTACGTGGAAACCCAAATCGGGAGAAAACCACAGAATATTTTTTTTTTATATGTCTTGAAGAATTACATTCATTGGAAGCACCAACTTCCTTTCTTTTTCAGTTGCAACTGGAAGGAGGCTCCAACCCCCTAGTTTCTCAGGCTACAACCTGAGGGAAGCTCCAACTCCCCAAATCTCTCGCTACAACCAGAAGGAGGCTACAACCCCCATTGTTCTCCGGCTACAACTGGAAGGTGGCTACAACCACCTATCGTTGCCCCATCCTACCACCCTAAAGTAGAAGTAGAATGATGGAACCACTGTCACACTATCATTATGAGATATACTGCTGTAAACCTGTACCAATAAATCTGAACCATGCATCAACATGTACCATAAACAAGTGCATCAACCATGCACCAACCTGTAATCAGCCTATACCATAAACAAGTGCATCCAACCATGTGGCAAGTATGCACCAATCATCTGTCAACTACTCATCAACTATGACTCATCAATATGTACCAACATCATACTCTATACACCTCATGTATGTGCGCCAACTCATCAACTACTTGTTTCAACCATGTACTCAACATGTACCTCAACCAAAAGCCCTCATTAATTTCATCATCCAAATCTGATTTGTAGCTTTGTAATAGACCTGGTGTATATGATCACATTCCTACAAACCTTCCTTAACTTTAAAAGCAAGAGACTAGCATTTTCATCAAACTTTTCTTTAGTCTTACATGCCTAGTTTTGGATTAGTCAACAATCCTAACTTGAAGTAATCATAACATTGAACCTGTGATGTATGAAGATATAAACTGATACAAAATGTTCTTCAGCGTGTTTTATGCAATTCCTCCAAGTGTAACTACTTGGAACCTCTCAGAAAAGAAGTTATAGCAAAATGGCATACCTTGCTAAATTCTGGCTTATTCTAGAGAGTGACCTTGTAGAGCGTGCCCCGCACAAAATGTTTGTTGAAATGATCTAAAACTATTGAAAAACATACTACAAACTATACCCTAACCAACACAATTGGTCACACTTAAATGGGATCTTTTATGAATAAGTTATGATGTTTTTACCCGAAACACCTGATTTTGACTAGTTTGAGGACTGGCCATAAACCCTATTTTCCACAGAGTGTAACTCTCAAAATACAATGACCGACAAGATGAATTTTTAACCACATATACCTGGATATGTTTTCTCACTTGCATAGCAATTTCAGAATCTGAATAATTATAGAAAAAAAGTTATAGCAAAAATGGTGAGATGACCTGAAAATAACATACCTTAGAAAGCGCCATCAAAAGAATTTATCCTTCCTTGCATTTCGGCCTTCTTTTCTTCACTTTCTTCAGCATTTTGGATTATATATCATTTGTATACGTCAGACACCTATAGATATTCAATATGCTCAATTGTGTTTCAAATTAGAGAGCCTTTCCTCTTATTTATACTCTCCAAGTAGCTTCCTTAAAAACATCTGCTAGGTCGCTTGGCCCCACTTTCCTTATTTTAGGGTTGGGTCCACTTCTAATTTCTCCATTAAAATTATTATTGAAATAATTTATTTTCTATTCACTTTGAATTATAATATACTCATCACTTCACTTTATTATTTACCTTTTAAAATCTCTTAAACCACTTTGATTACTTTGACCTTTTGGGGCTTCTAGATGACATATGAGGGTCCTCGAACTTCGTAAGGCCATAACTCTCAAACCGTGAGGATTTATGTGACATTATATATACCACCATAAATGGCATGACATGTACTATCCATATAGAATAGTATTATCTGAAATTATATCATAACTCATACAGTTACCCATCAAACAAACTTGGGTCCATTACCCAAACTTGGGGTCCCCAACTTCTCATGGCCATAACTCTCTAATCGTGAGGAATTATGTGACGTTCCACATACCACCGGAAACGACATGACAAGAACTATCCATCTAGGATATTTTCCCTAACAAATTCACTTTCCTTCATCTCATTACTCCACAACTAAGCATGGGTTATCTTACTCCACAAAGCGTCTTCCCGTGAGGGCTTTCACCATAAGGTGACCACTTTAGAGTTCATCCATATTTACTTCTTATCAACCATGACAAAAAAATAATGAGTCATATTTACATCAAACACTATTGGGTCCATTACCCAAACCTTTGTGCTATGGGTCTTTCTTCAAAGGTTGACATCAATGACAACCAACCTTAATCAACACTCCCCATAAAATTCCTTTCATTGTTCTTTTGTTTCCAAAGTCATCTATACAGTTAAAAGTCTTGTCACAACAGTTTACAAGAGTTGAATGTTTCTCAAAAAAATCCATACCTATGAGAAGATCATAATATCATATGGGAAAATGTTTCGATGTAATTTAGTATCCATACCATCCATGTTAATTGGAAAGTATTTTACCATTTCCATGACATTTATTTTTGTTCCTATAGCTAGTTAAATTAGCCAAGATTTCTTATGTTTGACTTTTTCCTGTTTAAAATTTTTACTAGTGTAGGTGAAATATAGCTCTAACTTCCACCAGGGTCTATTAATATATATACATGCTTCTAATTTAACTTACTTTCTATCTCTGCCATGGAAGATTGGTGATCAACTTGTCGATTTTCCAGGGTAGCAATGATTTTTTTAGTACTTCGAGCAATTTCATTTACTGTTGTCGATTCCTAAATATTATGCACTACCTAATTTATGTTTTTATTTAAAGGGAAATTTTGGAATAGGTGAGGTTATTTATAGCCCGAAGACTAAAGAGGTTCCCTAACTGTCTCACTAACTATCTTATTGCAAAATTCTATAGGTTTATTGTTGTTCTGAAATGATACACTTTTTTGACCATCAAATACGTTTCTCCCCAAACTAGTGCACTATGTGATGGTTGTCAACGATATTTAAAAATTTTCTTCTTAGGATCAAACTTGTACTTATGTTTATGTTTCCATGTTTTTGCATTTTTAGTTCTCTATTTAAATTGAGTAAAACATCGTTTAGCATCCCTTATTACTTCATCTATAGTCTTTCGATTAAGAAATCCAATTTTGTCTTTGTATGCTTGGGGAAAACAACTCATGAAACTATGAAAGTTTTAGTTCTCCTCCCTAAGGTAAGGTACATATCTCATAATATTCACAAATTTAGTCATGAAGTCTTCAATAGACATCTATCTCAATTTAAGGTCATGAAACTCTTTGACCTTTTCATCATATATTATTTTGTTAAATATTTTTTCTTAAAATGTGTCTTAAATATCTTCTAGTTCAGATCATCGCTCCTAATATTATTAATTTTTTTGGTTTTATCCCACCAAATGGCCACTTCTAGCTTTAGTTGATAGTCATCTAATATATCCCTCAAATTTCCATGGTAATGGTAAATTTGGAAATATTTACTCATATTTAGAAGCCAATCTCCTACACCCTCCTCAAACTCACCATCATATCTAGGGGGTCTTATTTTCTTAAACTCTCCATGTAACTCTTCCTGATGCCATTTCATTTTCTTTGTTTTAGGTATAAATCAATGTGTTATCACATGCTAATTTTTATTGTGTGAAATCAAGATTTCATAATCTAGCAAAACACTAAAACTGGTTTGGAAGCTTGATAAACTAGGGAAGGGGATAAATATGGCATGAAATAGATAAATCTAGTAGGAGAGATAGGTGGATGGGGCCTGACACATCGCAGATCGTGAAATATCAATATCAATGGTCCAGGATGATTTCGAGGGGAGAATCTGCATGGGGGTTAATTTTAGAGAGCGGGCCCGAAATTTAAACTATGGTTTTCATTCAGGGCTACGTAGCACCACCAGGTGCATTTCGGGGTGAAAAGTGAGTTTCCCCAAACCACTTTCTCATTCCACAAAAAATGGAAAAAGTATAAAAGTGAGGTTGTTAGTTTATTTTATTCTATTTCGAATTTTGGACCGTTAAAACATTGACATGGCCACCATATTCAATTGCACCTCAATAGTACACTAAATCGACTCGCAAGTTTGACTAGTTTTCGGAAAGAAAATTATATCTAAGACAAAGCATTTCCTGACTTGCAATCAAAGAAGATAATCTGTCTCGGTAAGGCCAAATGCAATTTTCTAGGGCCTCAAAAATGATGTCCAGAGGTCAATGAGAGACAATAGATCACACAAAGGGTTGAGATAGAGTCAAAGGGGGAAGAGAGGGACTGAAACAATAGAGAAGTCAGAATCTGGATGAAGAAATGTTTCTTGATGATCATTGTAATCGGATTCAGAACCGAAACATTTCATTTTAATCATTGTAATCAGTTTCAGAAACCAAAACATTTCTTTGTAATCACTGTAATCGGTTTCAATCCAAAGGAACTCAGCTTGTATAAATATTAGGAGTTCCAAATGTATTAGGGGTTGGCATAAGTGCAAGGGCACGATCTTAGATATTTGAAACTTGAATGTAATTTTATGAAGATGAATAGAATACACATGCATATGTCTTGAAATCTCCATGAAAAGATTCTAATGGTGGTGGTATGATTTTTGTCTTCTTTATTTGTATGTATTTCCTGTGATCTTGATTTCATTTTCACTGTCTTTTGTTTAAATTGGGTAGTCAAAGGCTCATAATTCATATTGTTATGCTCTTGGTTGAAGCAATTTAAACTGTGTTGATTTCTTCCTAACTAAGTCAGAATTCATTTTTATTTAGTGATCTCATGCAATTATATGTTTTTCCTTTCTTCTTACACTCTGCAAATTTACAATTTATAACTCATATTTATCACCTCATTTATCCTTTATCCTCTGGAGAGTTCTACTGTAAGGTAGCTAAAGAGGTAGTGGGGGGGGCCAGAGGGCCCATAGTGATAATAGTGGAGGTCATTCAATGTAAGGTGGACTAGGTCCACTATATTATTAAATAAGGCCCACTATGGTAGTTATATATAATAAATGGGTAGTTAGATATAATAAATGTAAGAGGACTTCTTAGAAGGTTCTACTTCTAGAAGATTCCTCCTCTAGAATGTTCTTAGGTGATGGTAGCACTATATAAA
>JASDQU010339749.1:0-12467 GCA_032191745.1 Picea mariana
ACCTATGACCGAGTTCCTGTAGAGTGAGATACTTTAGCATGGTTGGGAATCCTTGCCCAAGTGGAGTTTAGCCCCAGCTCGGGGGTGAGACACTATTGAGATTTATGAACAGTGCGGTCTATGGCTAGGAGGTACGTGGAAGGTATGCCTGTAGTTGGTGTCTTTTATTCTAAAATATAAGTGCCAATTGTGTGTTAAATCATGTTTGCAAATTATATTTACACAATTGTGGTCATGGGTTTATGTTATTCGTGTTGTGTTTATAATTTTTTTATGGATTGTGTATAAATATGTTTAGAAATGTACGTAATAATCCATTATAGATTTTCTATATGTTTAAATTAAGGACAGAGTTGTGTTAGAGAAATTCAAGTGGAATTGCTGGAAAATTGGTATCAAAGCTGATGAGCAAGAGAGTTTTAAGTGACATTTCCCAGCGAGTGGCTGGAGGTGTTAGAAAAAAGGTATTGAAGGTTGTTGAAAGTATGCCATTTTAGGCACCCATTAGTTACCATTTTCCACACTTCTTCCCCTTCATTTCCTCATCTTTTGGGTTTTCAGGTTCATTGACCCAAAGAAGGGATTGTACCTCATTTCACGGGAAGAAGGGGCTAAAGGCCTAGAGGTGTTGTAGCTGGAAAAAGATAAAAGCCATATATTATCCTTCCATATGCTCGCCCTAAGGTATTGAGAGAAATAAAGTGCTTCTCCACAAAAAAGTGAAGGACCTGTAAAAAAGAAAACACATAATTAATAAATGTTTCGCTTGTTGGGGAAATGCATTTTGCAACGTCTCTTACTTTCCATTGCATATGGAACTCTATGAATTTCTATAGAAAATTCAAGTGGCATTATGATACTCCTTACTTTCCATTGTACATAGTACTTAATGTTCAGACCATAATAAATTAATGGAAATAAAAGGGTTTGGAAAAATGTTGCATTGTGAACGAATGGAAACACACCCTCCACAAAGATACCCATAAATGAGACAGTATGAACCCTTGTATGTCAAGAACCCCATGCCTAGAAGTCTTACCCCAATACACCTCATACTCAACACATGACTTAGATAGGGTCTTCTTGGGAAACATCCCTTGACTTGGGGATTGGCCTACCCAATGGGGCACCTTCACACCCCTCCCATACCTAAATTTGGCAAAGTTTATAAGGTCTTTGAGAATTTGTTTAATTTGAAAAGGGGGGATTTTATGCACATGTTTGGGTGGTTCTTGTATTAGATGTGGCTTCCTTGGCATGATTCATATGAATTGTGGACCCTTGAAGGCTGTACTTGTTTGTGTTTGCGGGACCTTGCCAAGTGAAAGACATCAGTGAAGGAACTGGGCCACTTGGACCTTCATAGGTTCTTGGAAGCCCATGAGATGTATATTAGACCCCACATTTGGGGCACCATTGATTCTGAATGTTGACATTGAAGATGAAGGATTTTTCCTTTGGAGGCTTTCTAGCATCACTATAGGATGATATTGCACCCTCCTCCACTTGGATGTTTTCTTTTGGAGGCCTAAAACGTCACCATTTAACCCTTGGCGTCATCCTTGGGGATAGGGTTTGATGGATGAGATGGTTTCAGAGGTGGTTGGATAGGAGGAGACACATGGCATGTCACTTGGGCACTTGAGAGCATGGCACATGGCCTTTGGAGGCCTAACATTCCACCATTTTAGCCTTGACGTCACTCTTATGAGCCTAACATCACCCTTCTAGGGAATGCTATTACCTTATTAGGGATATTTTGATGTAAATTTTATATTTTGGATTTATAAAAGGATAATTAGTGGGGTTGACCCTCTTATGTTTTGTTGTTGACAAATTAAAGTGGACAAATTGGTTTGCAAGGCCTCATATAAATAGAGGACCTTGCCTTTTCATTTTATCATCACATTCCTCTCCATTGAGAGAGTACTACTTCTAAATTTTTTGCTATTTTTGGGATATTGGCTCTTATACCTCATGCATTTTCTCTTGGAAGTAAAGTTTCAATGCTTCTTTGTTAATTTTTGGATGCTGTTGTAATTAGGGTTTTCTCTTATCATTATCTTGGTGAAGTAAGTAATTTTCTGTAATTTTATCTCATGATATTAATGTTTCATGGTGAATATTTGCTCGTTTATAATTAATATCTTGCTTGAAAAAACCCTAATAAGGGAGCATAAATGCTTCCTCCTCTCACAAGGTTAATATTATCCAAAGTTGTGAAGGAAATCCTTCCTAGGGTTAGACTCCTAAATCCCTAAAGTGCTAGCACTTTAGGATTTTAGCCCTAGAGTCTTGATTTCTTGACCTAGGTGAAGCTACAAGAAGAGAGAAAAAGTTTCTAGGGCCCCAAAGTTCTTGCACCCTATAAGATCCCTCTCCTCAAGGTTTAATCTCTAAGGTCATAATGTGCTAGCACCTTAGAGATTTAATCCTACCTCTTGGTTTCATCTAGATTAAGTTCCAAGTTAGTTGCATTTGTTGTTGTAAAAGACTCCATAGCCCTAAGGCACTAATCATTGAAGCTCTCTTATGGTGAAAGCGATAAAATAATTCTTTATTCTCAACCTCTCAAGCGACCTACTAACTTGAGCTAATTTGATTGCAAACTTGCTGATGTTGCAAAGGTTTGCTACAACCATATCAATATACTTTAATTTGTTGCATACATTGATTTAAAGGTGGTTTAACTTGCCCATAAATCACATATAACAACTGGATACTAATCTAGTGAATTAATGCTAATTTTTCATTGTCAATTGGTGCATTTCTGAAGCATAATTATTGTTGTTGTTATAAATTTATATTGTTGTCATAAGACTGTCGTATTGCTGCTAATTTGTACCAACTATAGCAATTTCTCATTGTCTAGTGTCTCAAGAGGTTTTAATTGCATACATGTACTTGGAAATCAATATTTATATGATACAAGTGTTCTTGTTCTAGGAAGGTATTCAAACCATCTCATTACCTCTTATTTCTCCTTGACCTAGACCTTGACTTAGGTGATCAAGATAGAGGGTGGTAGGCTTGGATAACTAAACTTGCTATTTTGATCCATTGAGGTCATCGAGGAATCCCCCCTTGTGGTGGACCTCCTCCACCACTAAAATGAAGGGATTTATTACTAAGGTGGCAGTGGTAGGATTTCCCATAGTTACACAAGATTTGGGCTACTTGTGGTGGGATTTGAACAAGTACAAATATTGCGATAACATTTTTGCGTAGTTGTCAGGGAGGATTGAGACATTCTCCTCAATGACATGTCTTTTTTTTCTCCCAAAGCCTTGGCAACTCCACTGAGGGTGATTCCCTCACCTTCATTTGATAATCAAAGGGTGATCATTTGGTGACTCCACTGATATGTTCTGAGGTGTTATACTACTCTCAACCTTTTGATATTGTGTATTTTTAAGTAATGGGATTATGGCACAATGGTCACTTCAGAAGATGTTCCCCTCCTAGATATTGAATACATCCCAGTACATCCAAATCATTTTTCTCCAAGATGGGGGAGAAATTGTCCAAAATTTAATGGAGACCCATCCTTGGCCATTACTCATGTCACGAATTTCTTGAATTATGTTTTGGAGATAGATGTGACACATCAATATGTATTGATAATATTATTTTTTCTATCTCTGGAAACAAGACAAAAGGACTGGGTTGAGCATACTCTTAAGCCAAAGAATATATCTTCTCTTACAATCTTCATTGAGGAATTCCTCAAAATATGGGCCCTGAGAACACAAAGCTAAGAAGATGATTTCCACGAGCTCACGATAACCCACCAAAAGGAAGGGTTATGTTCTGGCCCTGTTGAGGAAGATGAAGAATCCATTAACAAACAAGAAGTTGAAGAGAAGATTCATGAAGAGGGTTACCAAACCATCGAGGATGAGAAAAAAATACCTCATGATTATGTTAAAGACAATGAAGACTTGATTGAAGAACAAGAGCCCAAAGAGGTGAATGATGAAGAAGGTTATCAAGAAGGACATGAGTTATCTTGTGAATATGCTGAAGAAGAACACATTGATGAAACAGACCTTGTTGAAGATATAATCCACAAAGACTCTCTGCATGAAGACAAAGTGTTGATATTAGCTCCTTTATTTGATGAGTTCATCCAAGCTTCCTTTCCTCCTGCACATGAAGAAGAAAATGTGGTAAGTTATAATCCTTTCCAAGTTTTTGATGTTGCTTATTCTATGATTTGGAAAGTGAAGAAGTGCTAGAGGAACCTTTGGATGAAATAAACTTTTCATGTTATGATGATAAAAATAATGACGTGATTGATAATATTGATGAGTTTATAAATGTTGGGAGACATAAATGGGATGTGATTTGTTTTGGTCTTGATGGAGATCCCATTTACGACATTGAAGGTCATTTTCAATTGTTTCCTTTACAACAACCATATATGACTGCTACTGATTTAGATATTTGGCAACAAGAATATGACATGATTAGGAATTTGTTCCAACCACCCGGGGATGAGATATTACAACATTCATGTGATGAATTCTGGTCATAACTTGGGGGATTTGATACATATTCTTTCAAGCACTTGGATTTACTCTATGAAGAAAATTTTAAACTACAAGAGTGCTCCAATTTTGATGAGGGTAAGGACATGATTTTCCTTGAGTAGGGTTTTTGTGACAAGACTTTCCAACCTTATCCCTTTTCACCTTGTTATTCCAATATAGATATGGTTGGTAGTCTTCCTCATGAGATTCACTTACCTATAGAACACAATTGTTTTAAACCTATGGTTTGTTGTGGAGGTTTTCGATTTCACACACATGACCAACAAGCCTTGGGTTGGAAGCAAATGTTTTTCCCTAGGCCTGGTATGATCCCCTACTTATCTCTTTCTTATTCCATGGGCAACCTTAGAGTGTTCCTTAGGTTCCTTATCATTCCTTCTTAGTCTTCAAGCATTGGCTTGGTGGATGAGGATGAGGGTCTGCCTTTGCCTGATTCTTTTGGTCTTGTCCTAGTAAGGATAGGGCGGGGTTGTGGTGATACCTCTTGGCATGATGTTTTCCCTCCCTCCTGCCTCTATGAATTATATATTATGATTAGTTATGATATAATGCATACTCTAGCTCATGACCTTTTTGTGCTTAACTTATCTTTATTTTGGTTTATGATTAAGCACATGGGTAGATATTCTAATACAATGTTGGGAGGGTTTCACTGGTTGGATGATTATACCTAGCATTTCTACTAACATAGAGTAGAGTAGGTAGTGTAGTGATCTGCATTTTGCATATCATAGTAGTATAGTTTCATCTTGTTTGGATTTGCATACATGCCTATTATTTACATATTCTTTTATTGCTTCATTTCATATTATTACGTTACATTTATATGTTTTGCATGATCATGTTAATATGTTAGAATAAAGATATCAAAAAATTTATTTTCAAGTTTTTTCTCTAGATTTTTTATAGTTAACATGTTTTTTCATATGAATAAGGGGTGAGTGTTCCAACTCCGATAATCTGACATTATGCTTGGGAATGTGTAGGCACAAGTCATACCAGGAGATGTTGAGGTTCTCATGCGCCCTATGGTGAGCATATGTCCCCATGCAAGAGCTAGATGTTACTCCCCTGGCCCAGGGGTAACTAAGGAGATCATGTCTCGAGGCCCACAAGTAGCATACATGGAGTGTCGAGAGTCATATTGATTAACATAGCCCACACGTTCCCTCCTATTCATGTTGATCACCACTCATCGCTAGCAACAGAGCAACATCCACTACGTCAGCTTGGTCCCAGAGGATAACAGGTCTTGCTTCATGAGGTAACAAGTCTGGTGTCGTAGTAAGTGTCACTTTAATATTTGAAGCATTTGAGCATATGTTGCAAAGAATCCTTTCTTGATTATAGAACATTTGCTTGGAAATTATACCTTTTGCCTAATTTCACCTTAGTGGTTGTCATTGTATCCTAGTAAGTTGGTCACCCTTGGTAAAAGGGTTTCTACTAGGTAGTTCCTTGAAGGGTCATCATACCATTCTCATTCATACTTACCACTTTCCACACTTCTTCCCCTTCGATTCCTCATCTTTTGGGTTTTTAGTTTCATTGACCCTAAGAAGGGATTGTACCTCATTTCATGGGAAGAAGGGGCAAAAGGCCTATATGTTTTGTAGTTGAAAACAATAAAAGCCATACATTATACTTCCAGATGCTTGCCCTAAGGTCCTGAGAGCAATAAAGAATTTCTCCACAAAAAATGAAGGACCTGTAAAAAAGCAAACACATAATCAATAAATGCCTTGCTTTTTGGGGAAATGCATTTTGCGGTGTCTCTTAATTTCCTTTGCATATGGCACCGTGTGTGTTTCTAACTTCAAGTGGCAATGCGATACTCCTTACTTTCTATTGCACATAGTACTCAATGTTTGGACCATAATAAATTAATGGCAATAAAAGGGCTTGGAAAAATGTTGCATTGCAGACGAAGGGAAACACACCCTCCACAAAGGCATCCATAAATTAGACAATACGAACCCTTGTATGTCAAGAACCCCATGCCTGTAAGTATTAACCCAATCCACATCATACTCACCACATGACTTAGATAGGGTCTTCTGGGGAAACATCCCTTGACTTGGGGATTGGCCTACCCAATAGGGTACCTTGACACCCCTCCCATACATAAATTTGGCAAAGTTTATAAGGTATTTGAGCATTTGTTTAATTTGAAAAGGGGGGATTTGATGCACTTGTTTCAGTGGTTTTTTTATTATATGTGGCTTACTTGGCATGATTCATATGACTTGTGGACCCTTGGAGGGTGTACTTATTTGTCTTTGTAGTACCTTGCCAAGTGAAAGCCATTCGTGAAGGAATTATGCCACTTGGACCTTCATAGGGGCTTGGAATCCCATGAGATGGATGCTAGACTCCACATGTGGGGAACCATTGACGATGAACATTGCACATTAAGGATGAAGGACGTTTCCTTTGGAGGCTTCATAACATCACTGGAGAATGAGATTTCACCCTCCGCCACTTGGACGTTTTCCTTTGGAGGCCTAAAACATCACCATTTATCCCTTGAAGTCATTCTTGAGGCTAGGGTTTGATGGATGGGATGGTTTCGGAGGTGGTTGGATAGGAGGAGACACATGGCATGGAACTTGGGAACTTGAGAGCATGACACATGGCCTTTGGAGGCCCAACGTTTCACCATTTCAACCTTAATGTCACTCTTATGAGCCTAGTGTCACCCTTCTAGGGCATAACATCATCTTATTAGGGCTATTTTTATGTAACTTTATAATTTTGTTTTATAAAAGGATAATTAGAGGGGTCGACCCTCTTATGTTTTGTTGTTGACAAATTAAAGTGGACAAATTGGTTTGCAAGGCCTCATATAAATAGAGGACCTTGCCTTTTCATTTTATCATCACATTCCTCTCCATTAAGAGAGTAATACTTCTGAAATTTTTTCTATTTTTGGGATATTGGCTCTTTTACCTCATGCACTATCTCTTGGAAGTCAAGTTTTGATGCTTCTTTGCTGATTTTTCAATGGTGTTTCTGCAATTAGGGTTTGTTCTTGTCATTATATTGGTGAAATAAGTAAATTTCTACCATTTTATCTCATGCTATTAATGTTTCACAGTGAATTTTTACTTGTTCATATTTAAGACCTTGCTTGACAAAACCCTAAGACAGGAGCATAAGTGCTTCCTCCTATCACAAGGTTAATATTATCAAAAGTTTTTGAAGGAAATCCTACCTAGGGTTAGACTCCTAAAGCCCTAAAGTGATAGTACTTTAGGATTTTATCCCTATATTATTGATTTCTTGACCTAGGTGAAGCTACAAGAAGGGAGAAAAGGTTTCTAGGGCCCAAAAGTACTTACACCCTAGAATATCCCTCTCCTCAAGGTTTAGTCTCTAAGGCCCTAATGTGATAACACCTTAGAGATTGATTCCTACCTCTTGGTTGCATCTAGATTAAATTCCAAGTTAGTTGCATTTGTTGTTGTAAAAGACTCCATATCCCTAAGGCACTAATCATTGAAGTTGTCTTATGGTGAAAGTGATAAAAATACTCTTTATCCTAAACCTCTCAAGCTACCTACTAACTTTACTAACACTAACTTGAGCTAATTTGATTGCAAACTTGTTGTTGTTGCAAATGTTTTCTACAACCATCTTAATGCACTTTAATTTGTTGCATACATTGATTTAAAGGTAGTTTAACTTGCCCATAAATTGCATGTAACAATTGGATACTAATCTAGTGAATTTGTGCTAAATCTTCATTGTTAATTGGTGCATTTATGAAGCATAATTATTGTTGTTGTTACAAATTTATATTGTTGTCATAAGATTGTCATACTGCTGCTAATTTGTATCAACTATAGAAATTTCTCATTGTCTACTGTCTCAAGAGGTTTTAATTGCATACTTGTATTTGGAAATCATTATTTATATGTTATAAGTGTCCTTATTCTAGGCAGGTATTCAAACCATCTCATTACCTCTTATTTCGCCTTGGCCTAGACCTTGACTTAGGCGATCAAGAGAGGGGGTAGTAACCTTGGATAACAAACTTGCTACTTTGATCTTTTGAGGTTACTAGGGAAGCATCCCTTGTGGTGGAACTCCTTCATCACTAAAACGAGGGGATTTATTACTAAGCTGATAGTGGTAGGATTTCTTGTAGTTATGAAATATTTGGGCTACTTGTGGTGATCTTTGCATAAGTACATATCCTACGATAACATTTTGGCATCATTGTCGGGGAGGATTGAGTCATTCTCTTCAATGACACATCTTTTGGTAAACTTTCTCCCAAAGCTCTGATGACTCCACTGAGGGTGATTCCCTCACCTTCCTTCAATGATCAAAGAGTGATCATCTAGCGACTCCACTGATATTTTATGAGGTGACATCCTACTCTCAACCTTGTGATATTGTGTATTTTTAAGTAATGGGATTATAACACGATGGTCACTTCACAAGATGTTCCCCTCCCTAGATATTGAAGACATCCCAGGATATCCAAATCATTTTTCTCTAGGATGGGGGAGAATTGTGCAAAATTTGATGTAGACCTGTCCTTTCCCATTATTCATGTCATAAATTTCTTGAAGTATGTTTAAGAGATAGATGTGATGCATCCAGATGTACTGATAAGATTATTTTTTCTATCTTTGGAAACAAGACAAACAGATAGGGTTGAGAATACTCTTAAGCCAAAGAGTATATCTTCTCTTACAATATTCATTGAGGAATTCCTCAAAATATGGGCCCCAAGAACACAAAGCCATGAAGACACTTTTCACAAGCTCATGGTATCCCTCCAAAAGTAAGGATTGTGTTCTATCCCTGTTGAGGAAGATGAAGAATCCATAGACGAACAATAATTTGAAGAGAAGATTCATGAAGAGGGTTACCAAACCTTTGAGGATGAGAAAAAATTACCTCATGATTATGATGAAGACAACGAAGACTTGATTGAAGAATGAGATCCTAAAGAGGTGAGTCATGACGAAGGCTATCAAGAAGAACATGCGTTGCCTTGTGAATATGCCGAAGAATAACACTTTGATGAAACACACCTTGTTGAAGATCTAATCCATGAAGAGGCTCCACATGACGATGAAGTGTCTATATTTTCTCCTCCATTTGATGAGTTCATCCAAGCTTTCGTTCCTCTTGCACATGAAGAAGAAAACATTGTAACTTATACTCCTTTCCAAGTTTTTGATGTTTCTTTACTCTATGATTCAGAAAGTGAAGAAGTGATAGAGGAACCCTTGGATGCAATAAGCCTTTCATGTTATGATAATAAAAATGTGTAAGGCCTGTCCCAACAGAGCCTTATAAAACATAAGTTTAAATAGAGAAATGTTATCCTATCTTTTTAACCATTCATTATTCAACATAATTAAAATTTATGAGAAACATCATAACAAACCACATATTCAACATATTTAGCAGCATGATAATAAACCACATAACACATCATAATAATGAAAATACACACCTCTAACTGATGCTATTTCTCCAACTATGTCTATCCAAGCTGAAGCTGAAACTCTGCCCAAGCTGCTCTGCCTAAACTCTGCCCAAAACTGAATCTTTTCCTCCCAGCCAGCTAGGAACAGAGCCTCTCCGACTCCCTAGCTCCAGGATTCTGTAAGGATTCCTGGCCCCCGAGCCCAAAACTCCTAGCAATAGGTGCCCCCTCTCTCAGTTCACCAAACTCCAACAAGTTCCTCAAGCAAAAACCAGTAGTACCAGCCTCTAGTAAGCTACTCCATCCCCCAAACCAGAAATACATTCCTCTCCTATGAAAAATGATGCTCTCCCCAAAAACCAAAAGTCCCTTTCTCAAATGTTTTTCCTTTCTCTTATCCTCCTTTTTCCCCTCTCTCATTCACCGCCTTCTACCTTCACAAAGTCTCGCCCACCTTATCTCTCCATTAAGTGTCATCTACCTTATCCCCTTTCTCTTTAATGGTTCCATCATTCGATACATTAAGTCTCCATTTAATAAATTATAATTTATTAAACTCAAATTCATTAACCAAATGTTTACTCATGAAATTGCTTAATTAATTAATTAACTAATATACATTAAACAATTATTTAAATCATGACAATTGATTAATTACTTAGGGTTGTTACATACACCCACCCTTCAGGAAACTTTGTCCCGAAGTTAAAGTATTTTATGATACAAGGGAAAAGACACATGGTTCACACATTCATATCCAATAATCAACATTATTAGTAAGTAAGCCAAGAAAACTCATACATACTAGTGTACATGTACAAGAAATGAATGTGTAGCTAGTACATACAAGTCTCGTGCATGTACTTATAACAATAAATATCACCCCTATAGTAATTTATGTATGCATCCAATCCAATCAACAAGACTATTCATTTTATAAAAGATAATAAACCAAGGAAATGTTTGCGAATTCCCTTAATTACAATAATCTAGCTCAACAATTTTATTTAGACAATGGTGGTTTAGTTACGTAATTATGAATATTCTTATATACACATTTTCTTTTCAGAAGGAAAAACAATAAATTCCACCATAAGACGAATCTCCATACACTCTCAACTATTTATACTCATCCTTCCTCCCTAACTTACTTCCATCTTCCATTCCTATCCTTCCTCTACTGGACTATCTTGGAGCGCCAACAATATTGACCTAACTCCAAATAGAACACATAAGAGGAAGTGTCACTATCTTGACCAAGCTTCCCCAGCAGGCAACTGAAAATCATCATCACACGTCTAGGGGAGCGTGAGCTAACACCATCCTCCCATGACTCCATGTTTCGAAGGATACATGGTGGGAAATGCCTCCACCCCTCCTAACATGACTAGGGTCCACACCCTACAATGGAATATACAGTGGCACCGTGTTGCTGGGAGTTTTGTCATCGTTTATTCAGTTTTGATTTTACTTTGATACTTTTGTGATAGTTTGATATTGAGAACGCTGGACAGTCATGGATTGGACTGTTCATGGGGTTTCATCAAAATAAACAACTAAGCTTTTAGTGGTCTTGTTTTTTTTTTTTGTGTAGTCTGAAGACTTCACTCCAAGACTGTACTAACCCAAATTGGATTGCAGATAAAAAAGATAAAATCTCAGTGCTGTGGGTGGTCAAGCCCAAGTTTCAGTTTTGAAACCGGGCTCTGATACCATGTGTAAGGCCTGTCCCAACAGAGCCTTATAAAACATAAGTTTAAATAGAGAAATACTATCTTATCTTTTTAACCATTCATTATTCAACATAATTAAAATTTATGAGCAACATCATAATAAACCACATATTCAACATCATAATAAACCACATATTCAACAACATGATAATAAACCACATAACACAACATAATAATGAAAATACATACCTCTAACTGATGCTATTTCTCCAACTCTGTCTATCCAAGCTGAAGCTGAAACTCTGCCCAAGCTGCTCTGCCCAAACTAAATCTTTTCCTCCCAACCAACTATGAACATAGCCTCTCCATCTCCCTAGCTCTAGGATTCCGTAAGGATTCCTGGCCCCTGAGCCCAAAACTTCCAACAACAGGTGCCCTCTGTCTCAGTTCACCAAACTCCAACAAGTTCCTCAAGAAAAAACCAGTAGTACCTACCTCCAGTAAGCTACTCCAGCCCCCAAACCAACAATACATTCCTCTCCTATGAAAAATGATGCTCTCCCCAAAAACCAAAAGTCCCTTCTCGAATGTTTTTCCTTTCTCTTATCCTCCCTTTTCCCCTCTCTCATTCACCGCCTTCTACCTTCATAAAGTCTCACCCACCTTATCTCTCCATTAAGTGTCATCTACCTTATCCCCTTTCTCTTTAATGGTTCCATCATTCGATACATTAAGTCTCCATTTAATAAATTATAATTTATTAAACTCAAATTCATTAACCAAATATTTACT
>JASDQU010339750.1:0-12467 GCA_032191745.1 Picea mariana
GGGAAAAAGAGCCCCACACTCATTCACCCCCCCCTCTAAGTGTGGTAGGTGTGTCCAACAGTCGTGCTATTGTCCAAGGGAAGTTTGTCACTATGCTTGAGTCAGCCCCTCTGCAATATGTCTCTTGTCTGCATACCCGGCCATCCTGAACATCCAATCAAGTCCTTGTTCAAAATCACTGAAGCCTTCAGTCCGATCATCATGATTATCAAGTCCATAACCGACGAACCGTCAAAGACCTTGGGGTAGTGCAGTCGTACACTCATATTACACTCCTACCCAAGTTTAGAAGATTTTGAGGTTGTTTCTCGAGCTCTGAAGTACAGCCATTAGGCCGAATCAGCTTTTGGGAGATGGATACTCTATATGTATATCTTTCTGATTTCGAGATGTAGCTCCACTGTGTATTATTCCCGGCTACTCTTTATAGTTATTTGACATGGATCTACAGTGTATTTGATTGGTAGCCATGGTTCTATTTTATCCCGAGCATGGGTATGCCCGCCTCGGTGAGACATTTGTTATTTTGCAGACGGCACCTCTTGATTCCTGATTCTTGGGCTCCCTCATTCAGCATATCAGTACAGATTGGTAAAAGATTGGTAATGTATTTCGGCCATTAGATGCTCTTCTGACCTCACACATTAGGGGGCATCTGTTATAACCCTAAATTGCACCACACATGCTTACCTGGCATCAGGCCAACTCATATCCCTTCATTGCCAAAACATCTGCTGAATAACCTCTTTAAAAATCCTCTTGGGTAAAGGCACACGCGCCCTAACTCACTACTGCACGCGTGTGAACGCTGGTAGGCCTACTATAGCCCGCGTTTACCTAAAAAAACACAAAAATAGGAAAGTTTCGACGGGACAAAAATTTATGAGTCAGTTAACTGAAACTCTCGGCCATGCATGGCCGAGAGTTCGTCCAAAACCCTAGCTCCTTCTAGCCTATAAAAGAAGGGGTAGGGGTACTATTTGGAGAGGGAAAATTATAGCAAAGAAACTCTGCCCATTTTCCGAATCCATTGTCCCAACCCTTTAGCCTTTCCTCAAGCCTAAGGAGAATTAACGCAAAGCAGTTGGAGGACAAAAGAAGAGGAGGAGCCTAGGATCAAGATCAAGGAGCGGTGGTTGGTCTCGACTTTAATTGTAAGTTGATTCATTTTGAAGATAATAAAATAATACTTTTCCCGTCCCAATGCATGAGTTATATGTGGTTTGTGTAATTTATGCTTAATTTCTAACCCTCAAGTAGAAAAGTAGCATGCATGTGTAGTTGTTTGTTTTGATTGCAGGATTACTTTGGAAGGAGCCGCGCAAGCAAGAGGTCAAAAGCGCAATGGAGGATCTACACCAAACATCAGTAAAAAGGTTAGTAGTTCCTTTCCATGCATGTATCGTGGAAGAGGGGTTTAAGTTTTGGGTGGTAGGTTAAAAGGTCATTTCTTTACAGTCAAAATCTGCATGCAAGCCTAGCCCTAGTTTGCTAGTCCGTAGGGTATTATTTCCCCAGTGGAGTTGCCAATTCTGTTGTTGGGAAATAATACCCTACGGACTAGCAAACTAGGGCTAGGCTTGCATGCAKATTTTGACCGTAAAGAAATGACCTTTTAACCTACCACGCAAAACTTAAACCTCTCTTCCACGATACATGCATGGAAAGGAACTACTAACCTTTTTACTGATGTTTGGTGTAGATCCTCCGTTGCGCTTTTGACCGCTTGCTTGGATTTTTAAAGAGGTTGTTCAGCAGATGTTTTGRCAATGAAGGGATATGAGTTGGCCTGATGCCAGGTAAGCATGTGTGGTGCAATTTAGGGTTATAACAAACTTTGTCAAAAGACTGAATAAGGGAACCGATGAAAGGTATAGATGTAAGATTCYTTTAATTTGTTTTAATTGTGATGGTATTGGTCATTTTTCTAACAAATGTCCTCATAAGAAAAGGAGAAATGATAAAGGTTACTCAAAAAACAAACAAACATATAACGGAAAAAGAACCACAAAGAAAGTTTTCAAGAAAATCTTATGCACCAAAGAAGACATCTCATCACTAGATAAAGATGAAGTCAGTGACAGTGAGACAGAAAGAGTTATATTCATGGAAGTAGAAGACTCTGATAAATAAGACTCTGAAGAAGAAAATGAAGAAGCCGAAGAAGAATATGAAGAAGCCAAAGAAGAATATGAAGAAGTCGAAGAAGAAATTGAAGAGGGAGAAGTTGACTACCGAGAGGAATTGTTGAGTACCATAGAATTTATCAGAAGAGAAAAGAGGAAAAACAAGAAGCTACAAGCAGAACTAGAGAAGAAAGAAGACACTCAGGAATTAGAGAAAATGATCACAAATTTGAAGGTTAAAATTGAAGAAGATAAAAGAATTGAAGAAGCACTCAAAGAACAACTAGAAAGAAGAGACAGGATCATTAAAAATTTGGAAGAAGATATTTTCACATTAAGAAATGATCTTCAAAATAAAAATATGCAGAACAACTCAAAATTTTTGAATGACATTATCAACAGTCAAAGGCCTAATCATGACAAGTCCAGACTTGGATACAATCAGTCAGAAAAGGGATCAAGCTCCAAAACAACAAAACAAGAAACATATCCAAAAATCTATGCAGAAACAATCAAATAGGATAGGAAGGTCTACAAAGAAAATTACAGGGACACTGCTCCACCGAGAAGATTCATATTTCAGAATCAACGACTGATAAAAACATATAGGTCTCATGATGAAGAAGGATTCATAAGAGCACCTCCTTTCAGAAGATGTTCAACTCCTAGGTATCAAACTATCTTTTTTGGTTTATGTTATGCATGTAATAATTTTGGACATAAAGCTGTGAATTGTAGAGCTAACAACATGAACATTGTTGGGCCTTGACCAAGTTTGAGGAAACACTTGGTCATATTTGACTATTTTTGGAACTTTGACAGCTTGTCAAAGATGGAGCGCAATGTGAAGCAGAGATCGTGGAAGCTAGACCCCTTTCTTGGGTCCTTTTTTGGTTTTGGGGGATAATGTAATGGGTATGGGATGTCGGACCATGGGTTTACCCATGTTTAGGACTATTTTGTAAAGTATAAATAAGTAGCTAGGCAATGTAAGAGAGACCGAGAAGCTAAGTTCTAGTAAAGGATTTTTGTATACTATGTGACCAACTTGCAAAACTGAGTGCAAGTGCTGTAAGTGCTGAGTGCACGGATTGTAAGAAGGCTCTATGCTAGATCTACTCGGGGAAGGAGGATCTAGCGAGGTGCGCGCAGATCTCCTATCCTATGCAGAGTACAAGTTTCAGCTCTGTGTTGTAATCAGATTGACTAAAGCTAATAAAGAAGAAGAAGACTTTGTGGATGTAGCCCTAGGGTGGGGGTGAACCATGGTAAACCTGTGTGTTGTGATTGGTGCCTCGACCTAATGTGTTTGTCTCTTCCCATGTGTTGTGCTTTGATATGATTATGCTATGTGCTTTGCTATGATATACTTAGATAGATCTACTTTGCTTTGTGCTTCTTAGATGTATGGGTGTAGATCTGACATATATGAAAGTGCTGAGTGCTAGAACTATTTTGTTGTTGCTAAGTGATAACTTAAACTAGATCTAAGTGAATGCCGCGATGCTCTATGCCATCTGCGGAGTGCCATGAGGGTTAAATAATGATGAATGATCTATGCTAAAGTGTTTTCTAAGTGTTAGAATCATAGATCTGTGTCCCAGCTAAGGTTCCAGACACCCGAGTCCTGCAACCACCCCTGCCTCTACCTCGGGTGAGACTTCATCTGCTTCACAGGTGTTGCTGAAAGGGATGGTAGTTAGGGTTTTTTTGGTGCGATGTTGAAGCGTTGAACCCTGGGTCTGCCCCTGTGCCAACAAATAGTTCCATTTTTGGGACTTGAAACTATGATTGCTGGGAACTGAGGAAGAAGAGGCTCTGTGCAGAAAGTCCATCCTGAAATTGTAAAATCTCTGTGCATGGACTTGTGCCCTAGTGCGCAGTGATCCACTTGATCCAAAAAGCTCTGTGATGAAGAAGGAAGGACAGATCTAAAGAAAAGAAGTCAGATCTGAATTCTTTGTGCTCTAAGAAAGGCTAAAGTGGAAGTTTCTAAGTCAGATCTATAGAAAGAGGTAAGATCTGTAAGATTTGTGCTCTAATAAAGGTAAGAATAGTTAAAAGTTATTAGATCGGGAAGCTTTGTAATCTATAGAAGTAAAATACATGAAAATTTTTGTTTCTAAAGTATGGATTTAGGTATGCTTGAGAGATTTTGTTCTAGCTTGAAAACTAGGGCATTGTTAGATGAAAGAACGTTTGATATAAACAGATTTGATAAGAATAATGAAAGATATGTTATACCTATGCATAGAAAGAATTTTTGGACTAACCAATGGATGTAGGATCCTAGAAAGAAATTTTTGCAGGCTAGCCATCATAATCCTAGTGCACAGTACAAGAAAAGTTGGGGATCATGGAAGAGAAAGAGAGGATTAACTCTTTGTTACAGTTGCAGAAGACTAGGACATATTGCTAAGGAATTCCTCGGGAGAAACCCTAGTTGCCTCTGTTGTAAGGCTATGGACCATGAAGTACTGGATTTCCTTAGAATGATTGCTAGACTTGAAAAGATGAATATGGAGCAAGGTAAAGCAACTAAGATTATAGAAGAACCCCAGAAATAATCATAGATTATGTTACCGAAAATGAAAGAAGCCCTAGAAGAACATAAAGATGCCAGTTTGTTAGATATCTTCAAAGAAAAGGAGAAAATCGAAGTAAGAATAGGAGACTTCGACATCGACTGTGCTCTAGATGAGGGAAAACAGATGAGCATTATGATAGAAAGTACTTGGGAAACCCTAGGAAGGCCTGCTATGGTTCCTTCACTAGGAAGAATATGGTTGTTTAAAGGAAAAATGGTAACCCTATGTGGCATAATTACCTAGATAGCTATGAGTACCCATGGAGCTTCGATAGAGGAAGAGTTCGAAGTCATTATATTTATTGAGGACCATGCCCCATTTCCATATTTTTTAGGCAAGATCTAGATTGAAAAAGACCAGATCCAGAGAAAAGAAGAAAAGGAAGCCCTAGAACAGAAGAAGCAAGAACTCATGGAATTTATGACTAGAAGGATTGCCTACTTGATGGAAGAACAAGAGAACAAATCTCAGCTATTGAACTCCAGGGACCTAGATGTCGAAGGTATAAGAGCATTAGAGAAACCAAAGAAGACCGAAATACCTAATCCATATGATCAAGGAGTATTACCCTTCGATCTGAAGAAAGAACCTCAGCAATGCGAAGTGACTATGTCGAGAAAAGATAAGACTTGAAATGGAAAACGGATGATCGAGACGAAGCTCACTGGGAAGAAGGCTAGGAAGCTAAGTAAGAAGAGAGCCATGATCAAAAAGTTACATAAGGTTTCGGAGGAAACTTTGTAGAAGGAAAAATTGAAAGAATTGAGCTTCACCAAGACATCAAAACAACGACCTCTGGCACTTCGCCATGGCGCAACAATATAGCCATTGGACACATATACCCGTTCGACTTTTGCCCCGAACGGACAGAAAATCATTAAAGGATCACCACCAGACCATTGGACCGCACCATAACGGATGGATCAACGTTCATGGAAGCTTCATACCCATTGCAACCAGACTGTTGATGAATTTCCTATTTAGCTCGTCATGCCGCGCATGAAGAAAAATTTTGCCAACTGAAAACACGAAGCCCGCAGAACTCATAATTGTATACAGTGATCATTGCAAGAAGATCGTTCACCCTAGTGCAGTGTTTTGAGATCATCGTGACCCCGCTTATCTTTCCAAAGTGCGTGTGTCCGACGAGCTCACCGCGCTTGAGGAATCCATCACATAATTCCTTCTCAATTTAATGACTGAGAGAGTCATATCGAAAAGAAGAATGTCCACAGGAGTCCAAGACTCATCGACAAGAGGAGTCCAAGCCTCCCCGTCAACTGCTCAAGTTGGAACATCTCGAGCCGGCGCAGAGAGGAGAACAAAGCATAAGGACGACATAGCCAACGCAAAGTTAGTTCCATCCATTCTACCAGCTTACATGCCCACTCTGAGCGGTGATATTAACAGGGACAGTGTCCCTAGATATTTTGAATATACCCTAGTAACTGCATATTTACCGAAGGGAGTACGCACCTACCGCACAGATCAAGACAAGGTTACAACGTTGAAGTTTTGCGACTTCAACCTGGGGGACTGTAAAGTTTATAGCATGCTTGCCCTAGATAAGTACTTGACGTGAACTAAGGGTAAGAACTCGAAGCTCGTCCCATAGTAATGGACGATGAACCTCGCGCAATCTACTCTTCTAAACGTTATGAAAATACCGCACTTCGGCAGACACCAGGAGGTGAATGCTTGTGTAAAGTTATTGCTAGCAAGTTACCATGGAGGATACATGTGGTTAGACCATCGCATAACTATTTATCTGACGTTGATCAATAGGATCACCAGGCTTAGCATGCAGGGCCCTGATCCCCATGAGTACTATCTTGGAAAGACCACAGACCGCGCTCTTGCGCAGAATATAAAAGAGGCCTATGGCGATGTTGAGAAAGGCGCGAGAGGCTACAAGGTAGCTTCTATTGAAAGTGGCGTAGTGCACCTCGCATGCCAACTAATCGCAGGGAAGATGGTACGTAAGAATCGACCGACACAAGTATCAGGCTTCATAGTTGACCTCGCAGGAAAGTGCGCAGAGGGACTACAGATGAACTGGGAGAAGTACCTAGTGAATCAAATGGAGATTGACTGCAGAGAAGCTCAGGATCAGGGGCACAAATTCCATTTTAGCTGGATCCTGATACTGATTGCCTTTATTGCATGGGAGCTACCAGAAGGCGCAACTTTCCCGGACCTTGACCCTTTTGAGCCACTAGCTGCGAAGTTCAGTACCTTGTGGTACTCGAACGACATGGGCGAGCAATGGAAATCAAATGCCATTTTCCACGTATATTATAGTCAACTGAAAGCAGCCATAAGGAGTGAACCTCACGTAACCCCAAACACTTTACAGAGGTTCCTACCTCTGATAAAGTTCAACGCAGACCGCCATTTTATATACCTAACCCCACGTGCTGATGAGCACCAAGAACATCTCGAGTCCTACTATAATATGGTAGAAGAAGACTTGAAAGAGATCACCAAGGAATGGTCGATGGGCCTCCTTGTTTCAACAGACCCCGCAGAAATTTCAGACATCGACAGCCCAGAAGTTGTGTAAGATACACGTGGGCCCAGTAGAACAAAGAAGACAAAGGAGACGAAGAAGCCCAAAGAGGTTTAGGATATAGATAGCAGATATGTAAGGACGCCTTCCATTACGCCAGACGAAGAAGGTGATGATGAAGAAGGTGTAGAATACGAGAAAAATCAAGTCGAAGTACCACCACCCAGGGATGAAGCAGACTCATCCAAGAAAAGGAAGGTTTCACCTCTGAAGTCTTCCTCTATAAAGAAACCAAGAACCCCTGTAACTAAGATGTGAACTGCCCTCACGTTGGATGACTTCGATTTCATTGTTGCAGCGGTCAATGATGCTTCAAAGGAAATAATAGAGAAGCAGGAAGCGAAGCAGGAACAAATGTATAGCTAGATTGAGATCGTGCTCCAAGGAGTACAACAAACACTCTAGTCTAGCTGAGCAATCTCTACTATGCCTCTACCAGAAGGAACATCAGAAAAAGGAGATGAATCAGCCCAGCTCCACAAGATTGCTGATACAGTCGAAGTATGCCTTCGACATGCTCAAGAAGAAAAAGCGCAAGCCACCCAAGCCCTCATGAAGGCATAGGAAGAAATTATTGAGCAACGTCAAGCAACGCAACAAGAGAAGAATGCTCTCCAATCAAAATTTGAAGAAGACCGAGTGAAGGTCCAAACAGAGAAAGAGAAGCTGCTCGCGAAGCATATCGAAATTGAAGAAGTAGTCAACAAAACATTTTTCTCTATGACCGGCTTAGAGCAGAAGGCCGAAGAGCCTATAGAGTGTCAAGTGATGAAGCTGGCTGAAGTTATTCAACAACTTCAACAAAGGGTCATGGAATTAGAGGTTCAGACCATACCATAGACTCTGCAAGAAGTGTGCGACCAATGAGAATTGGATGCTTAGAGTGTAGTCGAGAGGATTAGAAAACTTGCTACAAAATGCAAACAACTAAGTAACAAAAACACGCAGATATATGAGCAACTACCTGAAGACCCAGAGTTGAAGAAATTGGAGTCCCAACTCTAGGAAGCGAAGTAGCACGCAGATACAGTACAGGCATAGCTCAAGCTCCTGTCACCTATCGATAGGATGAAGAGATCCCAGGAACAACGAACTGCCCAACAACTTGTTATTACCATGCCGAATAGAGAGATGGAAGTCACCCATAAACTCAAGCCGAGCCAGGAGGAGGCCTGTATACTGTTTGAAGAAATTGAATGCCAAGGAAAACTACTAGAACAAGTAGTTGTTACAGTCGAGCAACAACTAGAAGGGCCTATCAGCGAAGTGGTTGTTCAGGAGTTCACTAAGTAGGAAGTAGTAGCACAGAAACAAGTTGAAGCATCTCGAGCCAAGTTCGATACCTTTGAGGAAACTTTACCCAGATCTAAGTGACTCGGGACAAGTCACAGGTGAGTGTTGGGGGCCTATTGGCCCTTGACCAAGTTTGAGGAAACACTTGGTCATATTTGACTATTTTTGGAACTTCGACAGCTTGTCAAAGATGGAGCACAACGCGAATCGGAGATCGTGGAAGCTAGACCCATTTCTTGGGTCCTTTTTGGGTTTTTGGGGATAATGTAATGGGTATGGGATGTCAACCCATGGGTTTACCCATGTTTAGGCCTATTTTGTAAAGTATAAATAAGTAGCTAGGAAATGTAAGAGAGACCGAGAAGCTAAGTGCTAGTAAAGGCTTTCTGTACATTGTGTGATCAACTTGCAGAGCTGAGTGCAAGTGATGTAAGTGCTGAGTGCACGGATTGTAAGAAGGCTCTGTGCTAGATCTACTCGGGGAAGGGGGATATGGAGAGGTGAGTGCAGATCTCCTGTCCTATGTGGAGTATAAGTTTGAGCTCTGTGTTGTAATCAGATTGACCAAAGCTAATAAAGAAGAAGAAGACTTTGTGGACGTAGCCCCAGGGTGGGGGTGAACCATGGTAAACCTATGTGTTGTGCTCGATGCCTCGACCTAATGTGTTTGTCTCTTCCCATGTGTTGTGCTTTGATATGATTATGCTATGTGATTTTCTATGATATACTTAGATAGATCTACTTTGTTTTGTGCTTCTTAGATGTATGGGTGTAGATCTGACATATATGAAAGTGCTGAGTGATAGACCTATTTTGTTGTTGCTAAGTGCTAACTTAACCTAGATCTAAGTGAACGTTGCGGTGCACTGCACCATCTGTGGAGTGCCATGAGGGTTAAATACTGATGAATGATCTATGCTAAAGTGTTTTCTAAGTGTTATAATCACAAATCTATGTCCCAACTAAGGTTGCAGACACCTAAGTCCTGCAACCACCCCTGCCTCTACCTCGGGTGAGAATTCATCTGCTTCGCAGGTGTTTCCAAAAGGGCCGGTATTTAGGGTTTTGTTGTTGCACTGTTGAATCATTGAACCCTGGGTCTGCCCCTGTGCCAACAAACATAAACAAATTTGAAATTCATACACAAAAGGGTTATCCAAGAAGGCCTAGTGAAACACAAAGAAGAAGTTACAACAGGTTTGAATCATTAAGCACTGAAGTGAAATGATACAAGTGTAACAACTTTGGACACATGGCCAATGATTGTAGAATGAAAATCCCTCCTAGAGAACCACAATAGAACAACAACAATCAAAGACAGGAACCTCAGAAAAGGACATGGATAAGAAAGCAAAATCAATACAACAATGAAGAATGCACATCGCTCTACAAACTAAGAAAAAGAAACATGGTTGGTATGTTGACAGTCATTGTTCAAAACACATGAAAAGTGACAGAGACAAGTTTCTTACATTAATAAAGGAAAGAGATGGATCAGTCTCCTTCAGAAATGATGATTCAGTTAAAATCATTGGAAAAGGCATAGTCAGAATTGGGAAAAAGAATACAAAAGCAGAAAATGTTGTACTAGTAGAATATATGAAACATAATCTTCTAAGTGTGATTCAAATGTGTGACCAAGGTCATAAAGTCACTTTCGATTCACAAAAGTGTGAGATTAGAAAAGAAGGTTCAAGAAAATTGATTGCTACAGTTACGAGAACTTCAAGCAACATATATGTGTTAAGTGAAATTGGAAATGAAAAGTGTTGTGTAGGAAAGGAAGATGAAAGTTGGCTATGGCACAGAATAATGGGTCACATACATTTTGATAACCTTTTCAAAGTCAACAAAAGAGAAGTAGTCAAATAAATGCCCCAGATCACGAAACCAACCAACACTTTATGCAATCATTGTCAACAAGGAAAGCAAACAAAGACCAGGTTCAAATCAAAGGAATATTCAACAATACCACTGGAAATTGTGCATACTGATCTAGTTGGACCAACTACAACAAATGGTTTAAAAGGTGAGAAATAATTTATGTTATTAGTTGATGATTATACAAGAATGACTGCAGTTCTCTTTCTCAAGAATAGGTCAAAAGATTTTGAAAACTTCAAGATCTACAAGGAAATGGTTGAAAATGAAATGGATTCAAAAATCAAATGCTTGAGATCTATTAATGGAGGAGAGTTCACTTCAAAGGAATTTATGGAATACTGTAGTAGTCATGGAATAAAATGGGCAATTCTTCATTGCTAGGACACCTCAACAAAATGGAGTTGTTGAAAGAAAGATTATGATAGTACAGGAAATGGCTCGAACAATGCTAATGGATTCCAAATTGATAGATATTTTTTATACACGGGCAGTGCATACAATAGTTCACATTCAAAACATTGTAATGCTTAGAAACAACACTGACAAAACTCCCTATGAGCTCTACAAAGGAAGACCAACAAATGTGAAGCACTTCAAAGATTTTGGAAGCAAATGCTACATCAAAAGAAAAGATGGAAAAATGGGAAATTTTGACTCTTGTGTGGACAAAGGAGTACTTGTCAGTTACTTAAGTACAAGTAAATCATACAAGTGTTACAACCTAAGATTGAACAAAGTTGTGGAAAGCATCAATGTAACAATTGATGAAATAGGTAGACAAGAATTAAAGGAAGAAGAAAATAAATCAATGGAACAATTTTACGAAGAAGAAACAGAAGATGAAAAATAAGTAGAAGGGGAAGATGAAGAGGATCTGACAGAAGCAGAAGAGCAAGTTCAACAAGTTCCTCCAAAGACACCTAGAAAACGAGTACAAAAGAATCATCCTTCAAATCAGATTATCAGAAACAAAGATGCAAGAGTTGAGACTAGAAGAAGAATCCATTCAACAGAACAAACACACCTAGCACTCTCATCTACAATTGAACCGACCTATTTTGAAGAGGCCAACAATTATGAACTTTAGAATAAGGCCATGGATGAAGAATTGGATCAAATAGAGAAAAATTACACTTGGGAATTGGTTCCAAGACCAAATGATAAGAATGTGATCGACACAAAGTGGGTATACATGAATAAATTGAATGAATATGGACAGGTTACAAGGAACAAAGCTAGATTGGTATGTAAAGGATATGCACAGGTTGAAGGAATCAACTTTGAAGAGACATTTTCCCTAGTTGCAAGAATGGAAGAAATCCGATTTCTTTTATCTTATGCATGCTCCAAAAATATTAAAGTGTATCAGATGGACGTAAAATCATATTTTCTAAATGGATAAATTGAAGAAGAAGTCTACATTGAATAACCANCAAAAATATTAAAGTGTATCAGATGGATGTAAAATCATATTTTCTAAATGGATAAATTGAAGAAGAAGTCTACATTGAATAACCAGAAGGATTTCAGTTGTCAGAGAACGTAGATTATGTGTGCATATTAAAGAAGGCCTTGTATGGTCTAAAACAGGCTCCTAGAGCATGGTACTCTAGACTGGATAAATATCTACAATAGGAAGGGTTCAGAAAAGGAAGTGCAGACAACAACCTCTACATCAAGGTAAGTCAAGATAGTATTTTATTAATTGAAGTTTATGTTGATGATATTATTTTTGGTAGTGATGATGAAAGGTTAAGCTATAAATTTGCAAAGGATATGCAGAATGAATTTGAAATGTCATTACTTGGAGAACTATCCTTCTTTCTGAGACTTCTGATACGTCAAAGCAGCCAATGAATTTTTATTTCTCAAACCAGGTATATCAGAGAAATGTTAAAGAGGTTCGGAATGGAAGATTGCAAACCAATTATCACTCCCATGCAAACCAGTTGCAAGTTGAGAAAATATTATAATTCAAAGTATACATATGAGAGACAATACAGATCA
>JASDQU010339752.1:2308-12467 GCA_032191745.1 Picea mariana
TAAATTGGGTTGCTTGCCAAGTATACTGTTATCATATAAAAAAAAAATTTGCTGCTTCTTAGTTATAATTGTTTCTTCAGAGTATATTTTTAAATTTTATTATTTTATTTTTTTTTGGCCATATCTATAATTATATTTGAAACAGTGGGCTTTTTCTCGAGTGTTTGCACAAATGCTTCCTTCTTCCTACATTTAAAATGTTTTTTTTTTTTAAATATGT
This sequence comes from Picea mariana, assembly GCA_032191745.1. NCBI lineage: Eukaryota > Viridiplantae > Streptophyta > Pinopsida > Pinales > Pinaceae > Picea > Picea mariana. The sequence continues at coordinate 2,529 of JASDQU010339752.1, forward strand.
ATTAGCTATATTTACAATGGTTTCATTAGATTTTCGTACTTGCTAAATGTTGTATATCAAATGTTGAAGAACAAAACATATATTTGTCCTTGAAAAAAAAAAAAATTGGAAGTTGCACTTTGAGGGCAAGTACTCCCGTTAAGCAAAATTTCTATTCTGCGCTCTCTGAATGGATTGATATCCAAGTATGTGTTAAAATTTCTGTGTCTGGTTTGCAGGTTAGGCGGAGCTGGAGTTGGAGTTGGGAATTTGGCCCTCAAGGCTCCAGATTGTGAACGAGGCGCTCTGATACCATGTGTAATGACTTAAAATAAAAATTTGATATAAGTCATTTCAATTGCACAAATAGATTAATCACCAGAAAATATAATTTAATTTCGCAAATAGGCTAATCACCAGAACATATAAATTTAATTGAGCTAAACATATTAGCTTACGGACAACCTCATAATACATCATATTCCTTAAATTTCATAAAACAAATTCATAAATTAACATACCTGGGTCTGATGCTAACCCTCTGCTTTCCACTTGCCTAGTTGACCGCTGCTGAACTGTGTAAACAGTGCCCAAAACCTTGTTCCACACTGCCAACTAGGACAACTTCCTAGCTCCAGGATATCATATGGATATCCTGGCTCCTGTGCCCAAAACCTCCAGCAAACCAGTGCCCCTGTACTAAACCTTCCCACTCCAGAACTCAACTCCCCTCCGTGCAAATCCAAGAGAGCCCCCCCAAAATCAATCCCAATCTCCCGTAGAATTCTTTTCCTTCGTAAACCTCCTTTCCCTCCATATCCTTCCTTCACTACCTCTTGCATTTACTTCCTTATCCACCCATTTATTACCTTATCCCCTCATAATTAATATCTTACCCCTTTTAATTAATATCTGATCCCTTTCCGTGTACGTAACTTTTTTTTAATTTAAACAATATAACTTATTATCCCTTTTAAATTTAATACCCAAGTTATTGAATATAATAGGTAGTTAATTAATTAATTAATCAATCAAATTGAAACCATTAATTAATTAATAATTATTTAATTAGTATCATTATACCAATCTTGTTTAATTAATACCATGTTAAGACAATTAATCCCCTAATTAATTTTTACTTAATAATCTTTAAACATTTATTCAACTAGGGTTGTTACATTATTGGAGAATCGATGTTTTGTTTAATGGTGTGTTGTGTTTTTTAGAGAAATGATATGCCCCACTCTACCACATCATTCAATAATTTTCAAGTGCACTTCTTTTAGTAACATTGATGCATTTGACTAACATGAACACACTATCACCCCAAATTTTAAGGAAAGTAAACCTAGTGGTTCGCCTTTTATAAGATAATACATTGGTGCTCCAAAGTTTCCAGAGCATCGACACGTTGTTTAGTAGTGTGTCTTCTTTTATAATGCATCGGTGCCTTTTTTGGACCCATGGGCACTGCTACATTAAATTTCCATAATGCAAAACAAGCGGTGTGTTGTGTTACTATGAACGCCCCGGTGCTACCGTTTTATTGGAGCACTGAAGTTGGTTTAGTGGTGTGTTGTGAAGCATAAAGCACTGGTAACAGGGTATCAAATGAAACACCCTGCTATGCCAAGTTGGTCAATATATATCCCCGTGTAGTCCTGTTAATAACACTGGTGCATTTGTTTAAAATGGTTGCACCACTAAGTTAAATTTTATGAGTCATAAGATTATCAATGTGCTTAGTTAAATGTAGTACATTGGTGCATCTATGTTTAAAAATCACTAGCATGTTGTTTAGCGGGTGTTGTCTTGTATAATCCAACGGGTGTGGAGCATTACAAAAGATGCATCGGTTAAGTACAATTAGATTAGATGCATTGGTTGTGGTTCTTACAATGAAGTTAAAACATGACATATTACATTAGGGTGAGCCAAATCGTGAGGGCATACCACGCGGAATTGGAAAAATAATTTGAAAAAAGGGCCAACACTCAAGCTAAATTAAAATTTTAATTTGATGAAAATGAAAATGGGAAAGTAATAAACAATTTACTTGGACTCTTATGTCATAAGGAGGCATGGTTGCACCATTGAGAGTTGTAGATGCTTGAATCCGTTAGGATTGAAATGACAAACTCATGAGGATATGAATCCTCCTGCATATTTAAAGAGGTGGTACTCCTCTTCTTCACTTAAAACTGAATTTATGAGTGCAGGGTTGAGCCCGAATGATATCAAATGATTGTAAAAAGTATGACTAGGTTCAAAACCCTTGACTTCCTCTGCATATATCAGTTTGGAATGATTGAAATAGGTAGCATACTCGTCAACCTTGGAAATTCCTCTCAGAATAATTTCACCGACTTTCCACGAAAGAGATATGAATTGTTTTTTTCTTTTCTTAGAAAAGGTGTGAAACTAGAATTTGTATTGTCTAGCTATTTGAATAATAAAAAAAATATCAGATATATAATATGGGAAAAAAATGGTTTTTTCATTAGATCACAAAACCATAATGATATTATAGTCTTCCATTTTTTCAGGAATTCCTTTCCCTTTCAAAAAATATGACGCTTCCAATGAGAGGCGGGAAGTATCTTCCCCAAATAATAGCTTCTTGAATTTAGACACAAAATTATTGTATACTTCATAGAAATGGTGGTCGGCCTTCTGTCTCCATAAAGCTTGATATGACATGGTCACAAGATCCACCTTTACTTTCACCCTTTTAGCAATATTTAAACCCTCAAAAGCATGACAATAGGTGATAGAAAATACCAAATCGAATGACATATAAAATATCTTCTCATCTTGAAATTTGTTATTTGTGTAGTAATCTCTTTTGAAATAATCTTCTCCCAATTTAACATTGTGTTTTCGTGAACTGTGAAATGCAATATATACAATGAAAATCAAGGAATGCTTTCTATAAAGTCTTGGCCAGCAATTTGAGTAAATAAACAGGCAACTTATTTGTAAGGATTTTTCGAATAGCTTACTTGAATCCTAGATATATCTTCTGGTATTGATGCAGGGTCATGTAAATATTCTTTAAGAAGTTTGATTCCATTATTTTTTCTTTTTAGAAAAATCATGGCTTCCACCCCTTTGTAAACCAGATTCAACTCCGACAATCTCAATATCTCCCTAAATATTGAAGGAAGCAACGAAATAGGATAACTTGTCTGTAATGTGATGGCCCTTCTGTTTTGGATAAACTTTTCGATGCACCAGGCGACAATATCCTTGCATTCAAAGACTTATGGGACGCAACCTACGAGAACTATCCCTAAAGTCAAGACTTTGTTGTTTTATTTACCTGGTAGATTTGAATAGTACCAGTATGACTGAGACCAATGATGGTTCTGGTCTGCTCTAGTGAGGAGGTTCAAGGTAGCTCCACATAATTTTTATTTTCTCATGACTAACTTCACGGATCTGGCGAGCTTTTCTTGTAATATTACTTTGCACAATAAAATGATTTTAATTTAGATTTCTTTCGAAGAAATAATTAATTTGAAATAAATGTGACTTTCCTTGATATAAACACCATTAATTAACGACCATTTCAAAAATAAATTTAGAAGATAAATCAATAAAGATAGCATTAAATGTTACTCGAGAAAAGTGAAAGAAGGGACACATGATGATGGAGAGTCAAAGAGAACAATTAGAATGGAAAGGCAAGTAAGCAAGTCCAAAGGTATGCATGTCCGAAGGTCCGAATAGATGAAATGGATTAGTGTTGAGATACGTTGAGCGGACTGTGGGAGAAGTGGAGGTATAACATCTAGGTCCTTGAGTCCACAAGTACGAAAGTAAGAAAGTCCAAGAACATGGTGAAAATGAATAATTGTGGTAATATTGATACAACAAAGAAAATGGGAAAAGGGTAATATTCCAGAAGGGGAAGAGAAGAGGTAAGAAAGGAAAATGGGAAAATATAAAGAAACGGGAAGAACAAAAGGGGTTGAAAGATTGTTTCCAACTATTGTTTGATAACTCCCTATGGGTTTTCAAGAACTCGGAGTCTCACAACCAGATGTTTTATCCTTTGGGAAATGGAGTAAAGACATTGAGGATGTACAAAATAAAATAAAATAAAACTATGTACAAAGAAAAGAGAGTGTCTCAAGTGAAGAAACTTTTAGAGTGTTTCCCATTGACACGCAAAATCAACGTCTTTCCCTTCATATATTTAAGCATGTATGAGTTGAAACCCATAATTTTCTCAATGAGGTAAGGCCCAATCCAGAGTGCCTCGAATTTTGTATACATTGACAAATTCTCTTTTTCTTTATTCCAGAGAAACACCAATTCGCCCTTTTGAAAGTTCTTGATTGTTGCACTTTGATCAAAGTATTTCTTAACATTTTGTCTCCTCTATGATATTTTCTTCAAATCCTCACTTCTTTCTTATTCTAATCTCAACATTTGGTTCAATCTCTTATGAAAAGGAGGAGTATCTTCAACATCTTCCAGGTTGACCGCATATGTCAAAGAATTTAATTCAAGGTTGATTGGAATCTTATCTTCCTTTCCATAAGCCAAAATTTAAGGAGACATTCCAATGCTATCTTTTAGAGTCATTATGCTTGCCCATAAAGTGTTTTTCAACTTCAAGTGCCAACTTTTCTGATTTCGATCGATAGTCTTCTTTAGGATTTGAATCAGTGTCTTATTTGTGGACTCGGCAAGGCCATTCCCTTGTGGATAACAATATGATGATTTTTCCATTACAAGGCCATATTCTTCGAAAAATTTTGTGAACTTTGATCCAACGAAAATTGATCCATTTTTTGTAATGAGTTTCTCTGGAACACCAAATCTTGACAAGATATTATCCTTGATGAATTGAATCAATTCTTCGGAACCAACTTTTTCAATGTTGTTTCTTTCTGCCATTTCGTGAAATAGTCTGTAGTAGTAATAATATATATGTTTCCCTTACTTGATTTTGTATTTATTGGCCCAATGACATCCAACCCCCATTGCGTGAATGGTTGTTCTGCTTAGATGGGTTGAAAACCCATTGCATACCTCTTCTTCTTTCCTGAGAATTGTTGACATGGAATGGATCTTCTCACCATCGCATATGAATCCTTGAAAACTGATTGCCAATAATATTCAACTCTTATTATTTTATGTGTTGTAGGAGTAGGTGAAAATTTTCCTCGACATATTCCTTCATGAAATTCTGGTATCAATTATTGGGCCTTCTTTTCATCTACACGTCTTAATAACATGCCATCATAGTTGCTTCTAAATAATATTTCATGAATCAACACATACTGACTTGACTTCATATTTGAAGCATTTACTTTGGAGTCATGTTGATGGAAAATTGACCAGATTTTAATAGAATAAAATGTCTTTGTACCACTCCGAGCCAGATATAGGCTTTCCAATTGAAACCGAAATCACTCCATTCATGGCATCACTATCTATAATGAGTTTGCACAATCCTTTCCCTTTGATTACATTTAAAATCTAGATTTCAATATCATACTCCTGAATTTTTTCCATCAAATTCACTCATTTCCCTTCTCTTAGTTGTTGGTTCAAAATCATCTTTACTGGAGAGGATGCCACATATGCTATGACATGAGAATTTAAAATATAGATCTAAAAAAGGTGTTACTGCTTTTATGAGAGACAAGGCTTGCTTCTCCAATTTTGAGTATCTTAATTCATAGTCATGGAGGGTCTTACTCATAAATTTGATTGGTAATTCTTCACCCTTAACATGTCTTTGAGTAAGGACTGATGCCACAACACTTTTTGTAGCAAATGAATACATGATAAAGTCTCTTTGAAAACCCGGACTGATGAGCATCAGTGTTGTAGTAATTGAATTTTTTATGTTATTAAAGACCTCCTGTGTGTTCAAAGTCCACTCGAACCTTTGGTATTTCTTTAAAAATAGATTAATAGGTTTTACTATGCTCGCATAATCAGGAACAAACCTCCACACAAAATTTATCGTTCCAAAAAATGATTGGACTCCTTTCTTACAAGATGGAGGATTAAGTTCATTGATGGCCTTGACCCTCTATGGATCAATATAAATTCCTTTTTTACATACAATATGCCCCAACAAATTTCCTTCAGCTACATTGAACAAACATTTCTTCGGATTCATAGAAACTCCATATAATCTAAATCCTTCAAACACTTGCCTCACCTGATGGATATGTTCATTTATTTCCTTTGAATGGATTGTCATACCATCCTGGTAATCTGCCACGAATTTTCCTATCAATCCTTCGAATGTGTGGTTCATAGCCCTTTGCAAAGTAGCTCCAACATTTTTCAAACCAAATTACATCTGAGCATACGCATACATCCCCCAAGGCTTTATGAAAGTCGTCTTAGGTATGTCTTCCTATGAAACTAAAACTTTATTGTATCCAGAAAAGTCATCTAACATGGACATACAAGCATAGCATGTAACTTGTTGAAGAAGGAATTCCATGTTATGCATAGGATAATTGTATTTTACACTTGATTTATTGAGATCCCTAAAATCCACGCACATTTGAATCTCGCCAATGTTTTTCCTCACAACCACTAGGTTTGAGAGCCACCCAGAATGTATGATGGGATATATTATTCCATCTTTCTTCATTTTTTCCAACTCGATCTTCACCAACGGTTTTAACATGGGGTTCATCATTCGTATTTTCTGCTTAAAGGGCTTTGCTCCTTCTCTTAATGGAATAACATGATGAAACGTTGATTTATCATAGGCTTTTAGATCATCATAAATCCAAGAAAAAACATCATAATATTATTTGAAAAGGGTGTTATATTGATCAAGTTCTTTAGATGTACAATCAAATCCCAAGTTTATGTATTTCGAGGAATTATCAGTCCCAATATTGAATTTCTTCCTTTCTTGCGCTTTTTGGATATATACTTCTTTTGTGAGGCTTTTTGTATGATTATCTATTGTGAAAAGAGATTCAAATTGGACACAATTCTTTGGAACGAGAGTAATATTATTATCTTCATCCTCATTTTCATTTTCAAGAAAATATTTTATGTCCTCATCATTTTCAAACACTTGGAGATAATCTTGTTTATCTGGGACTTAGGGTTGAAAAAATATTGTTACTTGAAAATATGCCTCACGTTGTATTTCATCTAGATTTAACAATGAAGCAACCAACGCTAAAGAATCTACCTCTTGATTTTTACCCCTTGGAATAAAAGATATATTGAAAGAACTAAAGGCCTCCATTAATTCATTCACTCTTTTGAAATATAGTTTGAGCCTTTCCATTTTAATCTTACATTTTTGAGTGATCTGATTTATTACCAACTTTGAATCCCTAGTCACAATCAAATGTTCAATCTTCATCTCCAGTGCTAGGATCATTCCTTGAATTAAGGCTTCATACTCTGCTTCATTATTTGTACAAGGGAACTCAAGTCTGATGTCATGTGGGTATACGATTTTCTCGATGCTTTTGAGTACAATCCCAACTCCACTCCCTGAGCTTGAACAAGCTCCATCGAACGAAATTCTCCAATATCCAGGAAAGTAATTATATTCACTCTTTATATCCTCAATTTTCTCCATATCCAAGATGGCATAGTTCCCAATACTAGCATCTATATAATCTTCCATCATTTTGTTATCCTTATTTTTCAAAGAAAGCGGTCTCCTAGGTTTGCGAGGAACCTTGATCATTGCTCCATATTTTTTAGGTAACATCATACAACTTCCATCATTCATTATATAGTCACCAATCATGGAATACCAGTCTCTTCCAAGGACAACTCTGTATTCTGGAGGAAGATCCACCACCACAATATTAAAAACCTTAATGATATGAGGGGTGACACTAATCCATGCATAAAAATCCTTAATTTATCCATAGGCTGGTACCTTCCGGGAATCAATTGTGTATTTGTTTTCGCCTGTTTCATAGTACTTTTTGTATCTCATGCTAAGCACCTCCATCATTGCCAAAGGAATGATGTTGTTTTTCACTCCATAATATACTAGACAGTTGTGGACCACAACATCATGATTTTCTATTGAAATGCAGAAAGGTGGAACTTTTCCTCTTAATTTTACTGATGATGAATTATGACTATACTTTGGGTTTGCAATTACTACTTCAATTCTCCCAACTAGCTCATCCAACAATTTTAGAATGTTTTCCCTCTGTTGAGGAATGTTTACAACTTTTGTGAAAGTCAAAGTAATTATTAACTTGCCTAGATAATCAACAACATTGTATATAATTTGAAGTGGATTAAACGTCTTTTGTTTCTTTATTACTTCTGTGTTGGTCACTTTACTTTTGTCACTCTCTTTCTCATTATCTTTTTCGTTATCTTTTTCACAATTGTCTTTATTATTGGACTTATTTACAAGTGCCCATGTTTGGACAACATTTTCTTGCGATATAGGATCATTTTCATCTTCTTCAAATATATACATGGATATCTCGCATCCATCCGTTTGTACAGATTCAAAAACTTCTTATGACATATAATCGTTTTCTGGTTCGACCAATTTCTCATTGTATGGCCCTTCAAGTATTACTGCGTTCGGAGTTGGTTTTCTGGGAACCCTTTGTCTCTTTTGGTTGTCGACATTCCAAACCTCATTCTTTTTTCTATGGCAGGGTTTCTTATTTTTTCTAGGACCAACATCCTTGGATTAAGCATGTAGTTATCATACCTTCTTAGTATTTTTATTTCATTTTGCATTTGTTTAATGGTTTTTTTCATTTGTGCAATCTCGATTCTTTGCTTCATCTTCTGGGTTGCAACAGGATTTGTATTCACATCTGGGATAGTTCCTTTAAATAATCCTCCACTGATTGAATGAGTTTCATAGGGTCATGGCTTTTTATCTTCATTACTGTTAGATCTAGATGCTCCTTGATCAACAATGTTCAAACTATCAATCTACATTTGTACTATTCCAAGGATAATGACAGGGTCAACGCCTATTTCAATCATGATTTCCTACATCTCCATAGCTTTGATCATTGGTACATCCAAAGTATCAATTTTGAAGGCTCTAATAGCGAACTTCACATTGGGTGGCATGAAATTTTTATAGCAACCAAGTATTACAAGATCATTAAGAATTTTTTCTTCGGGGATCTTATTTAGTGCTTTATTGAATCTAAGATTGAAATATCTTATCCTCTCATTTTTCTTTAGACAGATTTGGGTGAAGTTAATAAGAAGAGTATGATACGCGATTGGGGGAGCGAAAATATTCAAGAACATCGCTTCAAAATCATCAAATGAGTTGATTGATCTTGTGGGAAATGATGTGTACCATTCATAATCTTGGCCTGACAAAGTTTGGAGAAACAACCTTACCATCACATCATCATGTTAAACAAGATGGAAATCACAAACATCCAAAAATGAAACAATATGTCTTTCAGCATCAATCATTCCATGTCTTGAAAATGTCTTCAAAGTACCTTTAGGAAGAACATGGAGCTCATGTTGTTTTCCTCACAGGTTGAGGGGGAGTCTCTTATCCTTCCTAGGTTTATATGCTTTCATCAATAATATACCTACCAAATATAGCAAATAAATAAATAAATCTTCTTACAATCATATATATGAGAAAAGGTTTGTTTACATTAAGAACCTATGCTATACAAAATTCCAAACATCGCCAATACACTTTCTCTTTGTGTCTCTAGGTCCTTATGACTTTATCTAAAGTTGTTAATTGATTTTAAATTCTTAAAAACAAAGCTATGTTCACAAGGTCCTTTCTCTATTTAGAAATTATGAGTCTTACACTTTAGACAAGGTATTTCCTCTATTTAGAAATTACTAATCTTACACCCAAGAAAAGTATGTAATATTATTCATATAACATATATTTGATATATAATATTAATCCTATATAAACTCTTCATATGTAAAAATACACATTTGAGCTAATACTGTAGACATATATCATGC
>JASDQU010339753.1:624-12610 GCA_032191745.1 Picea mariana
TTTTCAAGTTGGTGGCATGAGATCACAAAGGAGATTATTAAATCTCATAATTGACTATTGGAACCCGGATGCCAAGGCATTCATGCTCGCTGGATATTCTTTGACCATTACAGTTGAATACATTTACTTCATTACCGGTTTGTCGAGGAGAGGAGAATTACCAAATTTCCAATCTCGGGGAGGAGGTCGGAGTAGCAATGAATTCATCAATGAGTATTGTGATGATGAAATTGAGAAGAGTGGATCTCAAGTGCTAATCATACAGATTACTTGCTTGAGCCTCTAAGTCATCTTATACACTCTGTTTCGGATCGTGGGATCCAAATCCTTACATTTGGCATCATGGGCGCAAATGCAATATGGGGTCGAATTTTTGCGTCCTACTATGTATGACTGGAGCACTACTATGCTCAATAACTTGAAAGAACAGTTGACCGATTGCAATCTTAGGAAGGCAAATAAACTTTTATTCGGTAGTGTCCTATGCACGTTCTTCTTCGAGTGAGTGCCCATGATGAACTCGCGAACACACATATGAGGACACTTACGACCATGGCCAACCATGGTACGATTGACCGAGCTCATAGCTCGCTTAGGAGGTGGAAAAATGTCCAATCCATTTGATGATGACTTCTTTGGTTGGTGGGAGTGACAAACTCCATTCATTGAGGACTACCCATATGTGGGCATAGATTTTACCAATGACCTAGACGTCATCATCCCTGCTAGAGATGATCTACAAGATGTAGGTAACTTTTCATTTTGTGTTATTTAATTTTTAATTTTTTAAAATATAACTATTTCTATATTTTCACGAGATCCAAAATACTAACAAGTACTTTATTTTTATGTAGATAGAGTACCCGTGAGACCGACTAATGTCCCATGACATAACCAATGAGGCAGAGAGGAGGCATGACCGAGTGATGATGCATTGAGGACCTTATGTAGTGTGGGACAGAACTTTGAGGCCCTCATGAGCAAGGTGCCTCTGGCTACCATTGATTACCTCCCCGCAGGCATGCAATATCACGTCGTGGGATTACCTAGGCCACGGGTTTGACTATTATGACATTTTGAAAACGTCATTGTTTGTTATGATAGGGTACACCAACCTCAAGACTAAGCATATTATGTGCTCATAGCACAATGTTTTGTACTTGTATAACATTATAAGAACTTCGGGGGCTAAGAGGCCCCATATTTTGTACTTGATGTATCTCCTTTTGATAAATATATTAATTTTTGTGCCTTATATACATTTTGTATTTTACTTGCAAATGTGTATATTTACATGTGACTGTGTGTGATTTAATTTACTGATGATATAAATGCCAATCTAGAATATAATTAGCATAAGAATCAAAGAACTCATTAGCTCTCCTAGGAACATGCTCATAAGTGATGAACTCAAAATACCATTCCAGAAGACGTACCCTAAGGAAAAACTATAGTAGCACTGGATCTTGAACTTGATAGACACCATTCAACTGTGAAACAACCAATTGGGAATCCATGAACACTTGGAGGTGACTAATTCCACTTGAAAATGTGTCTCACAAAATCTCGATAACTACACTATACTTGAAAACATTGTTAGTAGTTTCCCCGAGACACACACCTCCAACATACACTAGTTGACTAGAAGGTGAATAGATCATGCAAGCAGTGGATGCTAGGTGTTGAGTATGGTGACTAGCGCCATCCATAAATATGAAGTAAATAAACAACCCATCGGGCATCTTCAATTCATCAGAAGAGCATCAATTACTAACTCAACAAAAGGACTAAAACCATAAGAAGAGTTATGTACAATATAGACAATAGATACAAGAGTGTTAATGCTCAATCCCTCAGGCCTAAGCATAGTACTTCTTTAGGTAGAGCACATTTTTGGGCTCAAAAAATACATTACCTTCAAAATCCACCAGCTCATAGGATCCTTTCTCTAAAACTCGTTGCTTGACATAAGGGTCGAACCACATGGGGTTGAACATTCTTTCCCCCAAGGAATCCTTGTCCCGGTCGTAGACTAACGCAAGATCTCCCTCATAGAACACCCTGTGATGGACAAACTTATCGTACTGGGACTTGACTCATTTCTTATGTGCTTCATTTTCTANTGTGACTGTGTGTGATTTAATTTACTGATGATATAAATGCCAATCTAGAATATAATTAGCATAAGAATCAAAGAACTCATTAGCTCTCCTAGGAACATGCTCATAAGTGATGAACTCAAAATACCATTCCAGAAGACGTACGCTAAGGAAAAACTATAGTAGCACTGGATCTTGAACTTGATAGACACCATTCAACTGTGAAACAACCAATTGGGAATCCATGAACACTTGAAGGTGACTAATTCCACTTGACAATGTGTCTCACAAAAGCTCGATAACTACACTATACTTGAAAACATTGTTAGTAGTTTCCCCGAGACACACACCTCCAACATACACTAGTTGACTAGAAGGTTAATAGATCATGCAAGCAGTGGATGCTAGGTGTTGAGTATGGTGACTAGCGCCATCCATAAATATGAAGTAAATAAACAACCCATCGGGCATCTTCAATACATCAGAAGAGCATCAATTACTAACTCAACAAAAGGACTAAAACCATAAGAAGAGCTATGTACAATATAGACAATAGATACAAGAGTGTTAATGCTCAATCCCTCAGGCCTAAGCATAGTACTTCTTTAGGTAGAGCACATTTTTGGGCTCAAAAAATACATTACCTTCAAAATCCACCAGCTCATAGGATCCTTTCTCTAAAACTCGTCGCTTGACATAAGGGTCGAACCACATGGGGTTGAACATTCTTTCCCCCAAGGAATCCTTGTCCCGGTCGTAGACTAACGCACGATCTCCCTCATAGAACACCCTGTGATGGACAAACTTATCGTACTGGGACTTGACTCATTTCTTATGTGCTTCATTTTCTAAAGTTGCATCTCGATGTTGCTCGTTGAGATGTTCAAGATAAACTAAGCGTTCTTCGAGCCGAGTTGTGTCCGGAAGGAGCTCGACTGCTATTTTGAGTGAAGGAAATTCACATTCAATAGGAAAAACTGCTTTCACTCCATGAACAATTTGGAATGGTGAGAAACCAATAGCAGTTTTGATTAAGGTTCTATAACCCCATAAGGCTAGATAAAGCATCAAATGCCAGTTCATTAGAGTTGAATTAATTGTTCTTCTCAGAATAGTTTTTAATGACTTGTTCATGGATTCAACCTGACTGTTATCCTGGGGATAGTAGGGAGACGAGTGTTCCTTCCTAAAATCGAGGTTTGATGCTAATTCTGACATCATGCATTTCTTAAAGTGACTTCCATGGTCAGTGACAATCTCTCTCAGAACTCTGAACTTAGCTATGACCTAATTGAATATGAATAGTGCTAATTTCTCCCCATCATTAGCAAATTTTGGCATATCCTCAACCCACTTAGTAAAGTAGTTGACGACTACGATGATGTAATGATGCCCCCTAGCTAAAGTTGGCTATCATGCTATAAACTTTACCCCCCACTTGGTGAAGGGGCCAACAATGATAGTGACAACCATTGGAGTAGGATGTGCACACATTTTCTTAGTGAAAATTTGGCATGGATGACACTTCTTTACTGCTTCAACACAATCTTTAAAGATCCTAGGCCAAAAGTACCTTGCACACAATTTTTTAAGGCTATTTCCAAACCGGATAAGTGATCACCACATGCTCCACTATGGAAGTCATTCAAAACAATCTCTGATTCTTCAAGAGCTAAGAAACGCAAAAGGATCGATTCCACCCCTCACTGATACAAAGTGTCAGCAATAATGAGGTAGTTTTTCGCCATATGACGGATCCATCTTTGCTCGTCTCTCAAGCAGTTCGGAGGGGAATTCAGAGTTTGGTGATATATAAAGATATCCCCATACCACAGATCAGACGAGGAGATGAGGAAAATGTGCTCATACAAAAATGAGTCTGTCGTCTCGCCTTCCTTGTTCTCTACTGAAAACTTTGACATCAGCTCAGCGAAGACTAAATACTTCTTAAATTTTTCATATGCAAAGTCCAAGTTGAACTCTTGAATCATAAGAATCCACTTGTTGTACTTCCTGCCAATAATTCTCCTAGTCAAAACATATTGACCGCGGTGATGACGATTGTCTTTCGTAATAGAATGTAATGTTGGAGCCATTAGACATCATGAAACATTGCTAGTGCCAGTTTCTCTACGTGCGAATATCTAAGTTCAGGACCCATGAGAGTGAGTCTCAAGTAATAGATGACATGGTTTTGGAGCTCATCATCCTCATGAACTAGAACCATGTCGATTAAAGACTCAACTGCTGCCAAATACAACAAGTAGTCTCGATTGTAATTAGGGGGATTCAATAAAGGAGTCGAAATCAAAAATTTATTCAAAGCATAAAAAAAAACTTTGTGTAGCTTCGTCCCAACTGAATGGGACCCCTTTCTTCAAAAGGAAAATAAAGCCCTTTGTTATGTTAGCATAGTTCAAGACAAAACACCTCAGGAAATCCACCTTTCCCTATAGGCTATGAAGTTTTCTGACTGTACGCGGGGGAGGAAACTGATTTATTTCTTCAACCTTGAAGGGATCAACCATGATCCCTTTTGTCAAAACGATGAATTCCAAAAGATGACCAGAGGTCACACAAAAAATACACTTTTGTGGATTCAATCAGATCCTATAGAAATGACACCATTCAAAAACTAAGTGGAGGTGTAAGAGATGATGGGCCCTCTTACACGAGTGAGCCATGAGATCATATAAGTATTCCTATACTATATTCTTTAATTCATGAAAGGAAAACATCATGGCCCACTTGAATGTTGCACCAATGGTGTTAATACCAAACAATTTTTTCTTGTAATCGAACGTACTCCAAGGACATATGAAGGTCGTCTTGAGTTGGTCTTTCAGACAAATTTCAATTTGGTTGTAGCTGGAAAAACCATCCATAAATGAGAATATTTTACTCCCCTTACACTCATCCAATATCTGAGTGGGGATCGACATCAGACATGAGAACAAGGTGCACTTTCTTTTCTACTCTCTTTCCCTACTTTCTCCTAATTTAGGTAGTTATTTTCTTTAGTTTTTGTGTTCTTGTCATTGAGGGGATATTGTTATCTCTTTCACTTAGTTTTTCTCTATTGTGATCATGACCCAAGATCACATAGGAAAAATCCCTTAATAATAATTGGCGACTCCACCAGGGAAAATTCGAGAAAACATTGGGAAAGGGTTGGGCCATGGAACAAATGTATAGGGTGGAATTTTGTGCTATAAAAACCAATATGCAAGGATGACCATTGATTGACCATTATTCTCAGTCATGGTTTAAATGTTGTCACAACATATAGTTCTGATTCATGTTCAAACATAAGCACCTTAATTCCTCTCATGAGCTAGGAAAGAGATGCAAGTTGATTCATGCCTGCTGGTGCGAAAATGTTTCCTATGAGAGGAAAAACAAAGGTGAGAGGTATTTGTGTCATTCACATATAATTATATATCAGAAGAAAAAAAATAATTTAAGCGACAAATTCCTTTCGAGGGGAAAAATGATAAAGAAGGGAAGAGAAGAGATGGCATATTTATGATTAGAGATGAACTCTATCCAATTCCTTGTTGCAACTAAAAAATCAAACCTTTTAGATGAATGACAATAAACAATATGCAATTAGGAAAGAAAGTGGTTTGATAAAGAAATCACAGATTGATTGTTTCCAACATCTTCAAGGATATTTACACATTTCGACAACCTAGAAGTTTGCAGCCTCTTGAAACAACTAATCCATGTGAAATCTTATACACATATTACTTCATTCAGATGGGTTTCAGTACTAGCGTTGGTTGAGAATTACACCTCTTATCACAATTTTATGAAGACTTCCAGTTCTATTGTGTAGCCTTGTGCTTCAATAGGCAAGGGTTGGCCAATATTCCAATTCTCTTTCCGCTAGATTGCTTTGCTTTGGCCTTGCTTTATCTTCATTTACTCCCCTTTTCAAGCTCCATAACTGACGTTACAGATTGATTTTATTAGTTCACCATAGTTCCGATGTGTCATGATCAAATCAAATCCTTTGAAGATGTGTGTCTTCCTCAAATCTTGCGCTTCTTTTCAAATGAATATATATTTCCATGCTTTAAATTCGGAAAACCTTTATGAAAATTATCACTTCAATAATCTAAAAATGACGATCAAAATCTGTTTGGGTGTTTGAGTTCAAATCATGAGTATTACCTATTCCAATTGCTGGGAGACAGAGTAGGCTTGATCCCAAGTGTTGGTTTGTCTGACGAAATCTTTCCTTTTGGGCATCAATTGAATGTAGATGTAATGACCACTGGTTTTTCCCTAAAGAAGTGTGCATGAGATCCATTTGACTAATAAATATCCTCGATATTGTATCTTACTTGAGGTAGACCAGAGGGAGGCTGTAACTTGATACCCTGTTCTTCGAGACGTATGCTATATGTGAAGTGCATTGTTACTTTCCCCTATGATTGAAAACCGAATTCAATACTGGGAAAAGGATAAATTCACCATAAAGTCTCAGGTGTATCCTCTATCATAGAGTAACAAATGCTTCAGTGAATTATGATTAATAAAAACCATCCCGAGTAAGGCTGTGAACAATTGATGTGGTTTTTTAATCCAGTCTCAATCTTGTCCAAGCTATAAAGTAATTACTCCTCAACAGGGGTTCTTTCAACATCTTTGTATAACTGACTATCCAACTCTCAGTGGCAAAGTAAATGTCGTTGAAACAAGTGAATTTAGAAATTCAAACCCGTCAAAGAATTCTTGCACATGGTTTCCTCATGAAGATGGATGGAAACCAAGGTTAGGCCAAGTTTTTAGTCAATAAAAAAATGAAAAGCCTTAAACAAAAAGAAATTTTTTTTGTTGAAAGGAAGCTTAAAATAAAGAAAAACTTCATTAACTACATGCTAGGCTAATCACAACTTATGACCTTTATTAAAGTGACCAAAACAAATCCAAACTTATGATATTCATACGAAAATAAAGCAACATCTAAGCTATAACTGGAAAATACAAGAAACAATAAAATTATGAAGCATTAAGTAAGAAAAAAGAACTGTGTTAGTATTATTCCTACCCTACCCTACAATGGCTGAAAGAAGGCTAGGTGTAAGCGTAGTTCCAGTGAAGCCAATCAAGCAAATCTAAATCTGTGATCACATATTGGTTGAAGGCTAATTGTAGGGGATGAAGTAGTGTGGGATAAAAGATAAGAAGAATTGATTCAAGACAATATCCACTCAACAAGTTAAATATAGTGGTGTTATGATTCATGGTACATGTAAATATGTAAGATTCCTCCAACCCCGACTCAATTCTGTCATAGAACCTACAACGATCATCATATGATTGTTGGGAGAAACTAGAAAGTGAGTGACGTACCTGTTGAGACTCACAAATGAAATTTGTGTGCAATGTATCTTATGCGAGAGTCTCATAGTGGGTGGCGTCATTCATCCCAAGGGTCGAAGTAAGACAATGAGCATCTGACATAATTATCGGTTGGAATTGGAGTACTTCATTATCGATGCAAATTTCACTAGGTCCATATTTCACATACCATGCATGCTGAGAGGAGAGATGATGGCAGATTGTTTGAGGGAAACATTGAGAAAAACATGACTCCAAATCTTCTCCTATGATATCAATGAAATCACGTGAAGAGTGTTGGAGGATAAAAACAAAATCCAAGGATGAATGACACATCTACCCCTGAGGATTAATGGGTAATTCTAGAGCAGTTTGACGTGTTGATATTTCCTGGTTCGACTCAATGTTTCGTATGTTGTGCATGGCAATGTGTTGTTCGTTTGCTGTGATTTCTTCATGGATATTAGAGAAATCGTTATGCTCTGAACACTTTGTATTTTCTGTTGTTAATATTTGTGCTTTAATGTTGGAAATTTCAGATTGTGTAGGACTGACAAATGATAGGTTGACATTAACATTTAATTTCGAAAAAGTGAAGAAGTCATCAAAAACATGATTATCAAGATTAAATTGTGATTCGATAGGTTCCAGAACTGAAGAAAGACTAAGAACTTGGTGCATCCTAGATGGACTGTCATGAAGAATGATTTCTTSATCAGTCACAACTTGGAAATCTTGTTGTTCTGATTTAGTTTTCAATGTTTTGTTGTAAGAACAATGTACAGRTTGCACTACATGATGAGGAGGTGGGTGCYCACATGGATGACCAATGTCAAACAAATTTGTATCAAGTGCATGAAGATCTTCATATTCTGAAAACGATGAGATTTATTTAGTGAGAGATTMGTTGCAGACGATAATATGTTCATGATTTCCTAAAAGGAGGTCGTTAAATGGTTCACTCTCTGGGGCTAAGGAGTCTAGGATTATAGATAAGGATTCCCCCACAACTACGTTAAAGTGATGGTAAGAGATTATGTACCCCCTATCCTTCATGATCAGTCTTAAATATTGTGAATCATCGATGATTTGATCATCCAGGTCACACCTTTAAGGATCAAAGACAATATAGGAAAACCATTTTGAGATTAATTGGTTCGAGGGTTTGTCATTTTCAGGAAATCTATGACAAATCTGCATAAATCTTAGGAAGAAATTATCCACATTTTCATTTCCTAGCCTACAGATTTCTTTAAATTCATCCAAGAGTTTGTCATAAACGTAACCTTCATGAGTAGAGATAAACATTTCCATGAATTGTTTCCAGCTATGAATTGATTTTACTGGAAATTTCCTAAACCAAGTTTTAATTCACCCTTCAAATGTGAGGATGAATATTCAACATGTTTTGTTTTCTTGATCAATCTTAAGATTTATTTGAGCGATGTCAAATAATTTGAGATGCGTGAATGCAGAGACATTCCCTTCACCATCGAATTTGGGATTTGATAAGAGATTGAATGTCTTGATTGAGATGGCCTCGGTGGGTCTCGAAAGACTCAAAAGGTCATCATATACAAAGGTATGGAGAGGAGCCATGTGCTAGTTAAAATTTAATGAAATGACTCCACACAATCAGGCTTTCCATTAGGCCCTCCTTCTAGCACCAATTCTGTTGACAAGTCTAAATTTTCCTGACAATAGTAAGGGGTTGCCCCTAGTAAGTATTAAGAAGTCCCAATTAGAACTCTCACCATTTGGAATAGGGAACCCATACATATTCTGGCCCAACAACCATTGTTGGTTTGGTTTTACTGGTTGCGACCTGGTCCACCAATGAAGGTGAGTGATGGATGGTTGTGCAAACAAAAGATGTATATGAAGACTATGTAAATGCATTTATCTAATCTACTTCTAATCTACCCTATCCTAGCTAGGAGAGAATTAACGTAAGTGAATGAGTTGTAACATGAAACTAACTCTACCAACAACTTCACCTAGATAGATGAAATGATGAAATAAAGTCAAATAACACATGCACATGAATATATAACCAGAATAGTCTAAGTCACTATATCACATACATTGACAACGCATTCACTCAAGACATGTAATATAAGGAAGAATAACAAAATTGCAAGAAAACATATATTGCGTCAAAATATTCCATAAACAAACATGCTCTTACAACCCATGTGAACAACAAACATTYTGCTTGAAATAGTTCACAACAAAACAACACATGCGAKTCCTTCTCTCTATCAAAAGTTGGCCCTGAGGGCTTCTCCATATTAATAGTTTCAACAATAGTACATGAAAACTCTAATGAAATCTCTCCAATTTTAGTTGAAACTGTATTCCCAAAATAGTTAAGAATTGTACAATGTTTGAAGAGCGAAAAATCCCCTCTCTTAGATACAATTCTAGTATTTATTATAGGTTAATGTGACCCTTGGACTTCCGCATACCCTAGTGACCTTTCATTTCCCAACTTTTGTCTTTATCCCATTTGTAATGATGAGGGGGGAATTCAATGGTTACAATTCAAATTTCTCATCTAGCACTAGGGGGGGCATCATAGATTTCGACCATACATGCCTTGCACATCAAGGGGGTTGGTCTGGACATGGGAATATCTTTGTTATCCAAATTTGATAGTCGGTCATCATATGGATCAAATCCCTTTATTAGCTATTTGTGTTAGAGTTCCCTTTTTACTCCTCTATCATTGTGGCTACTATTGGTATGATTGATATGTCAGCCTTGGCTGTAGATTGCATCGTGAGGATGTTGAGTATGATCTCCTCTCATAATTGGCACCTAACACCATAAAACATACAATAGATGAGAATCACCCAAAATAAACTATTAAGACTGCTCATTCGAACACATATAATTGAGGCATTAAATAATTGAAATATCAAGTAAACTTCCTTACATTTGGTTCTTGGTTCATCTACTTATGATTGAGGCGCTTCGTTCACCAAGGCTGCCAACAAGGTACCATATATTTATATTGAAAAATTAAGGCAATAGGTTAGGATTTTTTTAAAATCCTATAACTATAAAGTTGTAGATATCATAAATACCTTTCCAATGGTATAAAGAACACACAAAATAGACTCCCGAGTCAAAATATATGGTCAACTTACAAAATACAGTTTTTTAGGTTTCAAAAGAGTTGATGGGAATTCCTTCGATGCACATCGGAGGAGATTGAATGAATTCTTATGATTTGCATAGGAGGATTAGATGGGAAATCCTCTGATGCACATTGGAGGACTTTGAATGAACTCTTCTAATTTGCATCGGAGGCTAAGTCATGAACCTCATCGAGTGAGAGCTGGAGGCTAAGTTATCAACTTTACCGAGAGCAAACTAGAGCCTATCTTGAGAACTTATCCAAGTGATCATGTTGGTGCACATTCATCTAAGCTCTCTAGGAAAATGGCCTTTGAAAATTCTAAGCCTAGACTTTGTCTCTGTATCATCGTCATGCATTCGTTGCAAACTCACTAAGCTCGAATCATCATACATTGGACTTGGTTTCCTGTGATAAATGTTGGTTCAATTTTAGTTTTGTATAAGTGAGAAAATATTTTAATTTATGTAATTAAAAGGATTAAATCATTATTTTTAAAAGGGAATCCCTTTTCTCCCACTCTACCTCACCTCTCAAACTTAGAGATTATTATTAAAATATTTCAAAAGATGATTAAAATAAGGGGGGGTCATGAGCCCTCCCCTCCCTCCATGCTTTCTTGAAACATTAAATTATGATAAGTATAAGGGGAAAGGGGTAGCATTCCACGACCCTTTTCCCCACATTCCATAGTGAAAGTTTACATATGGAGGGGGTTGTGGGTCATGCCCCCTCCATCAATAGAAATGTGAATAAAAAACCAACGCGACACAAAAACAATTGTTACTTTAGTCTTCTTGAAATCAACGCTCGTCATTGCAAGTTCTCCGCAGCATCGATGGGTTAATAGAAAGTTTGTTGAGCATGTTCGAAATACTTAGTATTAAGTGTTCCGATCGATGGAGTTAATAGAAAGTATGTCGAGCGTGTTCGAGGACTTAGTGTATTAAGTGCTCGGACTGATCGATGGAGTATTTCATAAAGTATTTGAAAGGGGCGCACTTGTGTTTGGTAAATGGGGAACGTGGAGGTGGGCGCGTGGGCCATGGGCCCTCTCCTCTACACAAGCTTTAAAAACATTAAAAACCTTTTCCATACTCTTATCCAAATCTATTTAGTGTTCAAATATGCATTTTGAAAGGCATTATACTTAATTTAATTTATTCCTATTCAAAACAAATTTAAACTTAAATGTTTTTTTTTTTTTTTTTAATTCAAATGAGTTTAAATTAAAATATAATTTTAATTAAATAGTTTTTACATTAAAACAATTACCATTAAAAAATAGAATTTTGCGTATGGGCGGTGCTAACTAGTTACTTAGTTGAAGGAGATGTTCATGTTACCCTGCTTGATTTTAGAAGTTCATAACTTACTCATACTACGTCGGATTGGG
>JASDQU010339754.1:924-12467 GCA_032191745.1 Picea mariana
AAGGATTAAACATGAGTATAGTATGTCTCAAATAACTATGTAGAGCTCCAATATATTTGAGCAAAGTTTCCTGAGAAGACAAATCTACTCCCAAAACCAAAGCTCTTCTCCGAAATTCCTGCGTAAAGCTTTGCACACTCTGTCCTTTAGCTTGTCTAAAATTTTTCCATTCCATAGTTGCCTTTTGTTTATATGCCAATGGATAAAATTGTTTTTTAATTGCGATAATGAAATCATTCCAAGAAATCAAAATTTTACCATTCCTTTTCATATCCTCCTGAGTCTTGGATTCCCACCAAATAAGTGCTAAACTATCCAATCTTAACGAAGCAAGCTGAATTTTGGTTTCATCATCTTGAATTTTTTGTATTCTACAATATACTTCAATTTGATGTATCCAATTATCTAACTTCTCAGCATTAACTTCTCCATTTTATATTGGCAATTCAAATTTTATATCAATCTTTAATGAAGGAATTTGCGAAGGAGTTTTACCATGCCCCTTTGGAGAATTCGGAAGAGGTCTTGAATTGGTAGAAGAAGAAGAAGAAGAAGAAGAAGAAGAAGAAGATGGAGGAGAGGGTGGTGGAGAAACACCAATCCCTCCATTTCCGTTTGGAGTTTTGTCACCACTGCTTCCTTTATGCCTTGAATGGTTGGAGCCTTCACCTTGCGAAAATATGTTCCTTTCCATCAATATCTTCATCATCTCTCTCATCTCCATGACAGCCTTTCTAAGATCTTCATCTTCGGCAGGAACACGTTCATGACTTTCTGCATGAGCCATACTTGGTGAATTCCTCCCTGAAACTTGCGGTGATGGTATATTCTTCCTCCTTGTCGGATGAGAACTTGGCTCCACAAGTTGAACTTCTCCTCTTGTGAGTTTCAACCTTGTGAGCATCAGAAACAAAACTTTCAAACAATCAAGTCTTCAAAAGCAGTGCTCTGATACCAACTTGATCTAAAAATGAAGAAGACTTGAAATCTTGAAATTATTGCAATGTAAATGTTATGTGTTTAAAGCAAATGGATCAATTTTGCAACACATAAATTAATGGATTACTCATGCAAAATACACATAGACAACAACATAATCAATGAACATAAGCACATAAACATAGCAATTGATAAAGGAGTTCACCCCTCTCTTGGGCTACATCTCCTGGTCTAGCTTCCAATGGATCATTGTTATTAGTTGCTCAAAGTTCTCCAAAACATGTCTTACAATGCTCAAACTAACTAACCGACTGCTCCAATGGCTTTAGAGCATCCAAAAACCCCTAGCTGGGCTTTTTCGACACCTCAATCGGTCGAAAAACGAAGAAGTTAGGCCTCCTGGAAGGCCCCCCTTCAAGCTTGCTGTCTCTGCATCTACAAAACGCACCCTTGTGAAATGAACCTGACACACATGCAATATATAGCGTAAAAACCCAGCACCGGGCACAACCGTGCCAACGTTACAAACTGTAGGATATTTATGGGTGCGCCAGCCCCTAACCGCCTAGCACCTGGGCACATGGGGGGTTATAATATGACCTCGGGCTTTAAAACTCAACCATTTGCCAACCGTTTGAAACCAAAACTTAGGCCCCTCTGCGCGCTTCGTATGGTCACATGTATGAAGGCACATGACCGTATGCAATGTGGTGGTTACACATATAAAAACACGCGACCAGGGGCTCCACCCTGTAGTAACAACCCCCGCACACAATATTACCATAGGTTATATGTTATGTAACAAAACCACGGGTCCGGGCTAAGCCCCGGCCCGAACTCCCGCCATAGACAATAATATGTGAACTTAAATACAATAAAACACACATATGTAATGAGAAACAATCAGCGGTACAATGGTCTGGTGGATGTTGTGAAGGCTTTACATGGTGGGGAGGTCCGGGGGTCGAACCCCATGGACTCCAATACATTTTAATAAACAAAACATTCAACCAATACTGGGGTGCCATGTGGCAGCGCATGATTGGGCCACGTGGCACCCAATCACTTGACCACACAATGCCACGTGTCGAGATATCATTCACCCTCAACTACCAACCAAACTCTGCCATGTCATCACATGCCATGTCATCATACGGTCGTATGGATCTGCCACGTCAGACTATACAGACTGTACAGACTGTACAGTCAGCGTCCTTTTTTTGCCTATTTGACTTTATGAACAGATTGTAATATCTCTCGCTCCCGATGTCCATTTGAGATGAAACAAGTTGTTTTGGGTTCACAACGATGAGGCCTACGCTCTCATCTAGTTTGAAGCGATTCTGAGCACTTTGAATGTTTGAGCAAAATTTGATCCTCTGATCAACTAGTACCCCAGATGGACCACCCTACATATAGAAAGGGACCAGACAATACTGGAATTCACGAATATTTTCCATACCCTCCACACAAAATTGGGTATCAAATATTCTAAGCATCATCTAGTGCTCAAATACTGCATATGTTTGCATAGATACATTCAAACATAAATGGAGTTCTTGAAGATTGCCTCATTGGGCACAACTTATAGATACACTATCAAGATCGAGCATAAATTTAAGAAGAAACAGTGAGAGTTTGGATTTGCAAACCCCTCACGGTTAAAGAAGGGCATAGGAAACCTGAACCCACATAACATGGGATCAAGTCACGATGGCCACCCTCAGGACAATCCATTCAAGTCACAACACAAGAAGGGAAATAAGAAGACAAAGAAGGACATGGGAAAATGGTGTGAGTACCATAAAAGTCCTTGGCACAACACCGACAAATGTTGCTCCAAGTAGTCCATCGTGGCTGAGATGAAGGCCTCCAATTCAAAGGCTGATTTTGATTCTAAGTAAAATATTGAAGGAGGGAAGAGGATTATCGATGCTGAACTCAATTCCATGGTCACTACCACCAAAGTCTAGCCAAGAAAAATAGAAGAATTGGAGGAAGGGGAACACCTCTTTTACTCACATATGTGGGTCAAGGGGGATCTGATTCACTTTATTGTTGAGAACGGTAGTCAGAAGAACGTGATTTTAGCAGAGGTTGTCAAGTGGCTAAACTTGAAAATGATAGCGCACCTGCAGCCCTACACCATTGGTTGGCTTTGTCAAGGAAGAGATCTTCGTGTCATCCAACAGTGTCATCTTCCTTATGACATCAATCCTTTCAAAGATGAGGTACTGTGTGATATTTCTCCCATTGAAGTTTGTGATGTTCTTTTAGGAAAACCATATTTGTGGAAGCGTCATTCTATGTATGAGTCTAGACCCTGCAATGTTATTATTACTTTGGGTAGATAATTGTACAGGATCCTAGAGGTGGCATCGCCTACTGCTATTTATTTAATCTTTGTTAAGAAATGTAGTAAGTTTATTTCACATACTGGTAATTTCATCTTATTTTTGATCCACGCTCACAGTAAGCATAATGTCTCTGCCACATTCGTGGCCTCTACACAACGCCTCTCTTTGCAGTAGAAGCAAGTGGACAAGATCGTGGAAGAATAAAAAGACATCTTAGTCTCACCTATAGGAGTCTCAACACACTGCCAAGTCAAAAACTCAATTGATATGACCCCCAACGCACTTCTACCTAATGGACCAATCTATCGGTGCTCGATGATGGAAAATGATGAAATTAGTTGTTAGATCTAAGAGCTTCTTCAAAAGGGGCACATCAGACCCAAATCCTCCCCTTACAGAAGCCCGATTGTACTGGTGCAGAAGAAGTACGAGACTTGGCAACTCTGCATTGATTACAAAGCCTTAAACACAATCATAGTTAGGAACTGCTACCCCATTCCCAGGATTGATGTCGTTCTTGAACAAATCAAGAGGGAAACGTTCTTCAACAATATTGACCTGAAGTTTGGCTACCACCAGGTTCGCATCGAGCCAACGGATGTCTGGAAGACAATCTTCAAGTCTAAAGAAGGTCTCTACAAATGGATAGTCATGCCCTTTGGCTTAACAAATGCACTAGCCACTTTCATGAGGTCGATGGACAATGTATTGAGAACCTTCACCAAATCCTTTGTGGTATTATATTTGGATGACATCCTCATCTTTAGCAGAACGTGGGAAGAGCACATGCGGTATATTCAACAGGTTTTGAGCACTCTGCGACAACACAAGATTTATTCCAAATTGGAAAAATTCTCTTTTGGCATGAACTTGGTCCAATACCTGGGATACATTGTTTATGAGATTGTGGTACATGTTGATACAACTAAGATCCAAGTCATCTATGACTAGACAACCCCAACAACACTGACTAAGCTTCATATCTTCTTAGGACTCGCCAATTTTTACCGATGGTTCATGTTAGGATTCTCCCATATTGTTTGGACCCTCAGCCAGGTGACCAAGGGAAGTGGTAGGGCCAAGTTCGTGTGGGGGAAGGAGAAGAAATAACAATTCGAATATCTGAAGCATTGTTTGTGCTAAGATCCAATACTCTCCTTTCCCAATATGCAACAACCATTCGATATGGAGACTGATGCATCTGACTATGTTGTGGGTGCAGTTCTCACTCAACATGGGCATCTAGTGGCATACCATAGTGAGAAACTCTCCGATACTGTCTTGAAATACCCCATTGTATTCCATTGTATAAGCTTATTGTCAATGGAAACATTACATTATGGGGAAAGAGATGATCATACACACTAGTCACAAGCCTATGCAGTTCATAAAGACACAGGGGAAATTACAGAACGACCGCCATCAGAAGTGTTCTACCTACTTACAATAGTTCCATATCAACATCAAGTATAAAACATTTATCTCCAATCATGTTGTCGATTGCCTTGTTGATTGCCTCAGTCAACCTCCTATGGTTACACTGACCACCATGCTCCATTCCTGTGGACATGAAACATCAGAGTGGCCCCAACTTTACCAGCAAGATCTGGACTTCACCACCACATATCAGCTCTTGGGTACATGCGCCACTGTCACTGATTTTCACATTCAGTATGAAATCTTATTCCACATGGTCCATATCTGTGTTCCTACAAGAGAGCATGCAAAAATGATTTGGAAAGCCCACTGCAGTTGGGTGGAAAGAAATTTTGGCGTAGAGAACACTTTGTTAGTTCTTCAAAAACATTTTTATTGGCCAAAACTTCGACAAGATCTTAGCAAATATATCAGAACTTGCACTACCTGCGTTATTTCCAAGATGGCCATCAAGAAGCAAGGCTTATACACCCCTCCTCCTATTATCGAGAATCCATGGGAATCCATCTCCATGGATTACATGTCTGTCTTGCCATCCACGAACCATGGAAATGACTGTGCGTTTGTGGTCGTTGATCGGTGTTTGAAGATGGTCATCCTCACAGCCTATAAGAAGAATTTCACACTGGCAATTACTGCCAAGATATTCTTTGAACGAGTTTGGGTTCACTTTGGGATACCACATATTATCATCTCTAACCGAGATAATAGGTTCCTCAACACCTTTTGGTCTAGTCTCTGGTCTCTGTTGGACACCAAGCTCACAAAATCCACTTCGTTCCACCCCCAAACTGATGGCCAAACCAAGTTTTTCAATCAGATTATTGTGCACATCCTCCACATGTACAATTCTAAGAATCCCTGTACATTGAATGAGAGTCTCCCATATGTCCAACATAGTTACAACAGGGCTCTCCATAGTTTCAGTGGCCATAGCCCATTTCAGGTGGGTCTCAGATTCCAACCCTTGGGACCCATGGATGTTGCATTTCCTCTTTCCATAACACATATAGACTCTTCCCCTGATCAGACGATGATCAACAAATCCAACATATTCATTTAGTGGATTCAACACATCCGTCAATAGGTCCAGGAGATTTTGCAGAAATCCAATGCTAAGTACAAGAAACGCCATGATAAACATAGGGTACCACGCCAGTTTCTAGTTGGAGACAAAGTTTGGTTACATTTGTAGAAGGAGTGTCTCACTAGGCCCTAGTAGAAGCTTTGACCACTTCATTATGGGCCTTGCACTATCACCAAGGTTGTGGGTAGCAATGAATTTTAGCTTAACACTCCACCCTTCCTTGGTCTGCATCCAGTATTCAATGTGGACCTCCTTCAGACATATTTTCCACCCTTATTGGATACCTCTAACATTGTATAATAACTGATAACAACAAAGCTCAACCATGCCTACATGGAACATGCATCTACCAATCAGATAGTGAACACACAGGTCAAGGGCACTCGCCGACAACAAATCTAACTTTATCGGGTTGTCAGGGCAGGGCAAATCCGACACCAAGGCAACTGGCTCACCCCAGGCCAAATCCAACAAAATTTTCCTCACCTGATGGGGGAAATCAACACAATTGATATCATTGCTTCCTAATACGGGAGGATTGATCCAAGTGGATATTGGTGGCCACCCACCTATTCCAACTGGCTCCTCATGTTCATTTTTTATTCAACATGTCTTTTTGTACTGCTTTATAATTGTGAGTTCTAAACTTTTGGGGCTATCTGAAGCCTCACACATTCTCCAGGCGGATGCAGGTGGCCTATCGCCTAATCCAATAGGATTTTTTTGTATGTTTTCATGTTATCACATCTTGTTCTACTTCCAGGGCTATTTTGGGGCCCTAAACATTGTTTTCTTAATTCACTATGGTCAGACTATAGACAAAGTCAAAGTCCGATGGCTAAATGTGTAGTTATCTAAAAGACCTATCCAACAGGGTATCAAGCACCTAAAACGAAGGTCATATGAAATAGTTACAACCCTAGGAAGTTGAGGTAACAAATTACACCAACTTACCCATAGGGCCCACATGACTTTTGGAGTTTCACCTTTTATGGTTAGGTTTTTGGATGTTTAGGGTTTTGGCGTTCATGAGTAATATGAAAAGGGCCTCTGGAGCCTCATTGTAATCCATTCTGCTTAGACAGATGTGCATCGAATCCACATCTCTTCTCAGAGATAACTACCAGCATTCGAGCAAGTTTCAGTACTCTAGTTTTACAGTTTCAGCCTATTTAATTATTTAGTAGAAGATATTGTTCCCTGGATATTTCTTTTATTCTTCCTATATCTATGTTTATGGTATTCAATTTTTTAATCAATTCATTCTGGTCATAAATTTTGGATCAATGATGGTTTTCACAAGACCAGATATTTCACATGTAGTGGGAGTTGTGTGCAGTTATATGAATAATCCAGGTAAACAACATTGGGAGGAAGTAAAGTGGATTCTCTGGTATTTGAGAGGTATTGTTACTCATGCATTATGTTTTGAAGGTTCAGACACTATTCTATAGGGATATGTTTATTGAGATATGGAAGGTGATAAAGATAGCATATGGAGCACCACAGGGTATGTTTTTACTATAGGTGGATCAACAATAAGTTGTATTTTGAAACTGCAAAAGGTTGTTTCACTTTAAAAAATAGAAGCAAAGTACGTTCTTGCTACAAAGGGTAGTAAAGAAATTATTTGGTTGCATAGGTTTATGGATGAATTGGGAAAGAAGCAGGAGAATATTAGGTTTTAATGTGATAGTGAGAGGGCCATAAATCTTGCAAATAACACATTCTTCCATTTGAATACTAAGCATATACAACTCAGGTACCATTTCATATGATCCATCTTAGAAGATTGAAAATTGAAGTTGGAAAAGATACACACTAGTCATAATCCTGCAGACATGTTAACAAAGGGAGTAACCAGGGAGAAAGAAAGTTCCTTATCAGTTTCAATTGGTCTTCAATTATGAAGATGAATATGAGAAATTTTCCAAGTCCAAGAAGGCTCATAGTTCAACATATACACCAATGGTGGAGTTGTTGAGATCAATATCCAAGTGGGAGATTGTTGGTTGTGGAGCCTGATTATATTCCTAATTTAGAGGTCTTTGTTTTCATTCATATTTATACCCCATGAAGAATTTAAACCCCAGAATAATGTACACTCCTCCACGCAAAGGAGTGTAGAGGGTCGTTCGGGGGCAAAGCCCATGAAAGAAAAATTGCCTTGTAAATGTATATTGTAATTTCATAATAAATCTAGACAATTCATTATAAGGTTGTAGATATGACGATAGAAGTTATGTTAGGATTATTTTCCCTAGAAGGAAACCCTCTTTTATGAGGGAAATGTATTGCGGCTATGAATCATTGCGAATATTCTATTATGAGAGAGGATACTGTGAGAGAAAGAAGAGGAAGTTACAACGAGTGTGTTGCAGGTTTTATCCCTTCATT
The DNA here is from genome assembly GCA_032191745.1 of Picea mariana. Classification (NCBI taxonomy): domain Eukaryota; kingdom Viridiplantae; phylum Streptophyta; class Pinopsida; order Pinales; family Pinaceae; genus Picea; species Picea mariana. The sequence continues at coordinate 9,142 of JASDQU010339754.1, forward strand.
TGTTGGATGATAATAAAGGAAGGACCTGGAAATTTCTCTGGTGTACATAGCCCACACTAGGTGCACCACGTATAACTGTGTCTTTATTGTATTGTGTATCTTCTTTGTTTTATTTCCATATTTTATTTTATTTTATTGCTCCACAATCTTGTTATTCTAACAATTATTATGCTGGATAGAAGGGTCTTGGGTTGAGGCTGTAGTGGTTGTAGTGTCCTTTTATTCTAATGATATTGTGAAGAGGATAAACCTTTTAGTATGAGAGATTACTTTGTGGCACTGTTTTGTTGGAACAATAGTTCGAACTACCTCTCGTATCCTGTATATATGACCTCCCAGAGTAACAATGACGCTACATGGTCGAGACTCATAGACAACATGACGCCTACACATATATGGTTGGCCTAACAAAACATCAGATACTTCCAGTGGGGAAACATCACACAATACGTCATCCTTGAAGGGATTGATGTCGTATGACAGGTGGCACTATTGGTTGACACAAAGATTTTGTCTCTGGTGGAGCCATTCAATGTTGTATGGTTGTCGACGCAGTGTTGTCAGAAAATTAAACTACTTAACGACCTCTACAGTGGTCTCCCATTGACCCATGTATGTGAATGGACGATTTTCTCCCCCTCCTCACAATCTTCTAGTTCTTTTGATTGAATTTTTGTGGTCAGGATAGTAGCAGTGGTTTTTTCATCAATGATATGTCTCCTGTTATTATTGTCTAAATTAGAGTCTCAGTTTCAGTTCGAATATATTTCTTTTATATCGACCACTAATGACTGTTTTGAGTAACATTCATCAGTGTTGTGTCAAGGTATTTTTTGGAAGTCACACCACTTCATTGTGTTCTTCTTTGCCTTCTTGTTTATATTATTTTCCTGCGACTTGGACTGGTTGTCTTCAGGTTGGTTGTTATGTGAGTTAGGGATATTTTTACCATAATTTGGTTGTTTTGGATTTCAAGATACGAACTCCTTCTTGTTCTAATACTTAAATATCTACTTGATTTTGATAGCATATTGATAAGTGGCTCCCAGTGATGAAATTTCTATAAATTCCATTTTGGTTTGGATGTACCTATGAAGATCCCCATGGAATTTTATATCCAGATTCCACTTTGAGTCTTTGATACTGAGATTAGTGCACAAGGTATGGAATGTATTTGTGAACTCTAGTACTATTTGGCCCCTTTCTTGATGCAGTGTGTTGATATCATGTACTGGTCAACATAGTTTCTCACAGAGTAAAATTGATCCTTGACCCCATTCATAAAAAAATCCCAAGTGGGATCGGCTCCAAATATTCCAAAATCCTTTGTGGAATTTTTCTCATAGTAAGTTTCCCACCAATGTGTGACATGAGGGAGAGTCTTAAGGAGATAAAAGGTGATATTTTCTCTATCGAGAAAATTGTGAACATAGAAATAATCTTCTAGAAAATTTAACCATTTTTCCAAAACATCTGCATCGACCTCACCCTCAAATATAGGAATATCAAAATTAACTTGTACCTTGAAGGGGTAAGCATCTACAAAGAGACTTCTTGATGAATACGTGCATATTATTGTTGAAAATCATTGAAATATTTGAGAAACATTCTCCAACATCTCATTCCTCTATTACGCGACAGATTCCACAAGAAACAACTTGATGGGATCTTATGATTCCTTGTCTCTATTCTCTTCCACCATGGTATGCCACTTGGGTTGTCAAGAGTGGTTTTCCTCAAGAGAAACTAGCTCAGGACACAACTCTCTATACCCTGACCTCGTCAGGGACATGCAATAAGAAACAAAAAGGAGTAGTCTTCTCTGATGCCACTGATCTATATGATTTTGAGAAAAAAATGAAGATATATAACAATTAAATATACATAGATATTGAAAAAACCATAGAGATATAGTAATGCATAATGTTTATTAATGAGAGAATGTACAAAAGCTATAAATTTACAAAGTGAATGACTCACTATAATGGTGGTGACAAAGTCTGGTTACATTTTCAGATGGAGTGTCTCATCGGGCCCCATAAGAAGCTTCAGAAACTTTGTTATGGGACTTACACTATCACCAAGGTTGTGGGTAGCAATGATTTTGAGCTCAACACTCCACCCTTCTTTGGTCTGCATCCAGTATTCAATTTGGACCTCCTTCGGCCATATTTTCCACCCTTATTAGACACCTCTGAGATCATCGAACAACTGAAACCAACATATATCAACCCTGACTGCATGGAACAAGCATCCACTGATAAGATAGTGGACACATAGGTCAAGGGCACTCGCTAGTAATGGATCCATCTTTATTGGGTTGTCAAGGTAGGGAAACTCCGACACCAAGGAAAGTGGCTCACCCGAGGCCAAATCCAGCAAAATTTTCCTCACTTGATGGAGGAACTCAACGCAATGGAGACCATTTCTTCCTAAGGGGGGAGGATTTATCAAGGTGGATATTGGTGGCCACCCACCTACTCCAACTGACTCCTTGTGTTTATTTTTGATTCATCACGTTTTTTTTTACTTCTTTATAATTGTGAGTTCTACACTTCTGGGCATTTTTTAAGTTTCACGCATTCTCCAGGTGGATACATGTGGCCTCTCACCTAATCCAACTGGATTATTTTGCATGTTTTCATGTTAGCACATCTTGTTGTACTTCCAAGGCTGTTTTGGGGCCCAAAATGTTGTTTCCTTGAATTTCCACTGTTAGAATGTAGCCAGAGTCAAATTATAATGGAGAAATGTGTAGTTCTCTAAAATACCTTTCCAATGATCTATTACATGCCTAAAATGAAGGTTGTATACAAAAGTTATGACCCTAGAAAGTTGAAGTATCAAATTACACCAACTTACCCATAGGGCCCACATGACTTTTTGCGTTTCAACTTCTAGGCTTAGGTTTTTGGATGTCTAGGGTTTTGGCATTCATGAGTAATATGAAAAGGGTCTCTGGAGCCTCATTATAATCCATTCTGCTCAGAAGGATGCGCGTAGAAGCCACATCTCTTCTTAGATATAGCTACCACCATTTGAGCAAGTTTCAATTATTTGATGTAGGAGCATCGTAAAAGCATGCAAGCATACTCAACAGCGATCCAACACAGAGATAAGAGATAGCTGGAAAAGCATCAAGCACATTTTTTGAAAATGTTTTGAAATATTAATGAAGTCATTAAGTGGAGGCATGCTTGTATTATTGTAAAAGGACCTTGAGCGATCCACTCTCATCCATAGTAGATAGGAGCCTTTATGTGTAATGAATGTAAGTAGATAAAATTTAATGCTTAGATTAGACAGTGAGAGCACAAGAGGGAAAA